>LBLO01001059.1:0-11987 GCA_004354395.1 Chondrostereum purpureum
GAAGACGGGGATCCTAGATAGTGAACTTGTTACCTTCATTGCCCAAAGTTCCGGAAAAGCCTCCCAAGCGAACTAAAGCTGCTACTGTGAAGAGCACTTCCTCTCTTTCTTCCGTTCCCCACATCTCTTCGAACGTTACAGCATAATCACAGTCCTCGTCGGCAAGAACTCGTGCAAGAAGCTGAAGATGTAGTCCATCAGAAACATGATCCCTCAAGGTATTGTACACCAAGACGCTCGTTGGAACCGTGACTTCTTCTTGCCAGCTTCCTTTGAAGAACCCTGCTGCACACCGCAGTGAGCCCTTTTCGAGGCGGATGCAGAATTCGTAGATGTCGTCGTGTAATTTGCTGTCGCTTGCCAGATTTTCCACTATCCATCTGCCATAATTCCCTTCAACCTGGTTCAAAGCGTCTTGCCCAATGTCAGACAATAACCCCCTGCTCAGATACCTTTGAGCTCTGCGCTGTTCGATTTCATTCCAATTTTTCAAGTCGGGAACGAATTTCTGGTCTATGTGCGGCTCTTTCCAGAAGGAGTGTGCCATAGTAATAAGGTGGTCCTGCGAGTTTGTGAAGACTTCGAGGATTCGAGTTAAGAGATCGAGAACAGAGGCTTTGGCTGTGCGACCCAGACCTCGTATTGACGTTCGAATCATGCCCATGGAAATCTTAACGATGGTGTTAGAGATGACTACAAAAGGGTAACAGATACATTTCGTAATCGTTAACGCGATCTTGAGAAATGCCAATGACTGTGGGGATTGATATGGGCAGTTTCCAACGAGGTCAGTGGGATTTATCCTTTGATTGCCAAGAAAGTCGAAAAAAGGGGCGATAGTGGTAAAAATGGCAAATGCCGTTGCGCATCCAGTAGCTGTAGTCGATAGGATGGCAACAATTTGGCTCCGCGCCCAAAGGAACTCTGCTAATCCGGCGAAAAATAACAGAACGGAAGNCTGGAGAAGAATGGGAATGGAAGAAATGATCCCGGGCATTTGCCAGGAAAAGAATCCTTGATGCCGTGATTGACGAATACACATGGCTATTGATGTAGGAGCAGAATTCATATCGCGGCCATATTCGCGGACGAATTGTTGTGTAAGTAAGCCAACAAGAGCAGCAGTAAGACTGAGACTAAGACTGAGAAACCAAAAGCAATTGATGCGTACAGCACTGCTGCTAGGCGCGAAGGGTTCAACAGAACCTGGGTCGAACGGAGAGATAGATGGATCTGCTAGTTGCCGCGATGTGTGCAATTGTAGTTGGTAGCTTCTATCGTCTGCATCTTCGTCCAGCCACTTATAGGATTCAATAATGAACGCTGTTACAATGGCAGAGAACAAGCCGATCTAAGTATAAATAATGGAATTACCGTCCTGTTTACTCACGGAACTTGACAGAACTTACAAATGTGAGCATACTTGAGATTTCAGAATCATATCTCTTGCACATTTCTTTCTCGAAATCCTCGCGCCTTTCCAAGAATTTTTTGGAGTTGTCGTCCTCGAATAAGGCGTCGCCATGTTTTCTGAGAAGTGACTGGGCGTTAAAGAGAAGTTATTTGATTGTATGCGCTGCACTCTATTGATATCATACCAGGTCAAACAGTACATCTGATGTCTGGTTTCTGATGAACATCATAGACGATAGAGAGCTTGAGAAACAGCACGTACCTGCTGGTCGTAGTCCATGGTGGTAAACAGCAGAGAGACAACTGGGCATGAGTGGTCTTAAATAGGATGCCGAACGACAGACCAACTTGAAGGGGAACGTTGAAAGACACTCAAACATCTGACGTTAAACTCGTGTTCATCGTGTATACGTATGGGTCAACTTCAATATCGAATCAAGCGTTGACTCAGTAAGAAGAAACGTATATCCTGCAATGGAAGGGCAAGACACCGTGGGTCTACTTAACGCCACGAATGCAAGCTGTACTTTCAACCTAACGACGTAGATATCATATAACAKRWCTTCGTATTGATCTGCATGTAGGGGATGACCAGATTGTCAAAATATTCCATGTCGAAGATATGCAATTCCTCCAAAGCATGAAAAATAGTCGTTGGGGCCAAATCACATCTGTGGTATGGCTTCTTCCCTCTCCAGATGAGCACGGGCAGACACCTTTGGGCCCATTGAGTATGGGAATCGGGACAGGTCGTGGAAACGCCACTTTTTTGCGGGTGACCTTGGGAAAAACACAGGTGGGAAACAGTATTGTGACGCTGACTTCCAGCTACTGAAAACTCCATTATCAGCCAGTAAATGTAGATAGCCCTGTTCACAAGGTTATATTCCACGATGACCCTGTCGACGATTTCAAATACGACCACACGACCGGACTTATGGCGTTTGCAAGTTTCAACGGTGAAATTAGGATGTACAGGTTCTTGTCAGAATGTATGTTCTCCCTCATTGTTTTACTCCACCTACCCACTGAATGAATCTCTCTAAGCTATGGATATTGAATTCCTCTGGCGGTACGACTTAAGGGAGCTAGGTTGTCAACGTGGTCTTTGCTTCGTCAAGGATAGTATATTGTTCGGAGGGATGATTTCTGGGCTTCTGTCCGTCTGGGTTCGTAGTTGTGAGATAAGTCTACTGATTGATGTATTTCATTAGGTATTCTTTGAACAGTCGCACAGGTGCTCACAACTGGGACCATCTTGCCGGCGGAGGGGTGTAAGTTTTATTCTCCATTACAGCGAATACGTATCTGATAATGGCCAGTGGAAGTATCACTGCATCACCAGATCACAATACCATCCTCGTTTATAACCTTACTACGTACGCATTCGATCGGTACACGATGCCAGGAAGAGTCGAAGAATTTCCACCATTGAAGGTCAACAGCATTGACAGGCACGTCAAGCCAAGTGCATTTGCTGCCGCCCGCGTGGCGGTTTGTCCAAGTGATGATGGGAATGTCATCGTGTACGATACAGACGCCGCACGGGCCATTCAATCTCTCTCTCTTGAACCTGGTCAGTCAATTGTGCACGCAAATCACCATGAGCTAACATGACGAACTCACTGTAGGCAAGTTACAGGCAATCGCAGTAAGTCTCCACCTCGAGATCACCGCACACGGGTGTTTATTGTGTGCATAGGCCACAGAAACATCGGATTCATTCTTTATCGCCTGCAATTCTACAAAGGCTTCGCGGATTCGGCTTTGGGTCAAGCGCAAACCTGTTAGTCTAGTTTTGCGTCTGAGTCACCTTTTTGCTAAATAACCGTGTGTCGTATCGTCAGGGTTACACCAAACAGGAGGAACAACAACAGCCACAGACACCCCATTTAGACAACCATAACGCAGGAGTATCCAACTTTTGGATTTTGCTGGTTATTGTCCTCGCCAGTTTGGGTTCCTGGTTCCCTCACATACAGAAGGTCAGATAACCTGGTATCTGAAACTTTAATACTCGCTCACTTTGACTCCAGCTACTGAGCCAATCGGAGATTACTCAAGAGGGAAACGAGGCCGTTCAAGAGCGCGACAATGTGCTGCTCTACCAGGTGAGACTGCTATCGTCAGATCTACCCCAGGATCTTTACTCATTGAATCACAGCGTCTTGAGCTACAGCGTCTTGAACTGGCGATGAGAGAAATCCAAGCAGGGTTAGAATTCAAACATATTCAAGCAGGAGTGTACGAAGTTCCAGAAGACCAGCACTCAATGAATCCTGCAGTTCCCCTGGAGATTGCAACGTCCACCGGATATAGTCACGGTAAAGCTGAGGGCGATAGTCGAGGTAAGGCTGAGGGCGATAGTCGAGGTAAGGCTGAGGGCGATAGTCGAGGTAAGGCTGAGGGCGATAGTCGCGGTAACGCTGAGGGTGATAGTCGCGGTAGGACTGAGGGCGATAGTCGCAATAGGGCTGAGGGCGATATCATCATAGCATCATATTGGGAGCAGATATCCAGTGAGCCAGAGTGGTTCGAGGGGCAGGATGAGGCTTGAGGTGTGTAGGGATTCGCTTATATCCAAGTGGGAGAATTTATTGTTGTCTGGGTCCGGTTCAGTATTCTACTCAGCTAGCATTGTTGTGTATCTAGCATCCCATAATCGATCTCTGACTCTGACTCTGAGTCTATCAAAGCTAGGTCGAGCACTTGTACGAGAATTGGACTGCGAATGCATGAACTTAATGGGATAAATCTAAAAGAGGTAGCGATGGCAGGGTTAGGTAGTGTTGAATGAAAAGAAACAACACGCACGAACACTTAAGTGACTTGAATGCGAAAGCCCAGGGTCTTGCTGAGGCTGGGATGGGCCGTGGACTAGAGGTTATGGCAGCAGAGCTTCACGGTTTGGTGGGGAGTGCATCGTCGTGAGCGTAAAAARGCGCTCAATTAAGGCAAGGAAGATTAAAATAAAACTAGAGATGGAAGAGTGTTGGTATCGTAGTGGAAGTAGGGTCGGATCTCCGATGAAAACAGCCAGACGTTGAGATGGTCGAATAGACGCCGCAGAGAAGTTCGTACAAACACATCCAAACGACGGGCACCGACACAATAGTCGAGTGCTCCATCGACCGACGCAATAGTCGCGACTCATACTGAATGTTTCCGACGGATTGAAGAGAAGAGAGAGGGTGAAGAACGAAGGCGAGAGAGGGTAAAGAGAGGGTAAAGAGAGACGAGAGAAATCTGCAAGAGGGAGAGCGGGAGACAGTGGCCGGATAGAAGGGATGCGGAATCCGTTGTTGTTGTGGGTTCAAGTCGAAGTGATTGAATGGCACAGCCACCCTCAGATCGAAGTCATGCGTTACACAGCCACACTCGGATCGGTGCTGGGAACGGTCAAGCACAAGTGATGGGATCACCCAGGCACAGAGCAAGGATACGGCGAGATAAGGCGCCGCCTCTTCTGGCCTTCTCTGGTTTACTTACAAAGATATAGCTATCCTCATTCCCTCCATTTTACTGTAGAGAGGTCTTCTCAACTCCAAAGATAGAGTTGTCAGACGATTTTTAAAATCTAACCAGTTATTGAGTGCTGATCTATATATTGGCCTGGTATCTCCGTGTTGAATATAATCCACTTCCTCAGCAGTCTAAGCTTAGAAGGACCATGCTAACGGTTCTGTAAGCGAGAGAAAGTCTTAATCGTACAGAGGGCGAGCGGGTGTACGCAGGCAGATCCGAACGTACAATTCATTTTCAAAGTCCGCCAGGGCTCCGTCTGCGTCTGTTAGGATGGCCGAGATCGATTCTGGTTGATGGCCTACAACGGCATTGTACGGCTCTGTCATTCCGAGGGATGACTCCCGCGAAAATGCGACAAAACACTCGGCATTATCTCTTAAAATCACACTCAAAAATTTCTGGGAATATTCCAGCTAAAACTCAAGACCTCAAAAAGTGCTCCCTAGCCAATCCAAAGCCAATCCATCTACATTATAGAAATATAGCACAAAATGTTTATGAACTCTAGTACTATACAAGTCGGAGCTCGAATTTGGTTACTCGAGTCTTCCACACCAACTTCCATGTAGTATATATGACTTCAGAAGCAATCCCTGTGTAAAGTGTAATCGTGGTAATACACTGTTCAGTATTGGTTCACAATCATGTGGTTTCGCCTCATTCATTAGCAGACCGTCAATTGATCAAGGTTGGTTTACCAAACAATATTCCTTTGTCTTCCACTCTATAAATGGGGGTTCGCGCGAGCGCGTATGTTTGATCTGTACCATATCATCCATCCTGCCACTCGACCGTACCCTCCCCTAGCTTGCCACCGATCTAACGATGTCAAAACTCAGCCGGATGTTGATAGAGAGTGATTCCGACTACGACTCAGATGAAGATGAAGAGTACGAACTGCCCGAGGATCCTCCAATGAGTCCGCTCCCACCTATCACCCTCATTCACAACGGAGTCAAGCACGTCATCAGTGGAAACAGGCTCAGGGAGCTCGCACCGACATTCGAGGTTCGTATCATTTACACTTTGCACTGTAGCCTTTCGTTGAGTGTTTTGTATAGGATCTGGTCGATATGCTATTTGCCCTATATAACGTTACACCGAAAGACGATGACGAAGACCTTGAATATGTCAAGAGTATTCATTTTTCCTTCTTGAATGGAGCGGTCGCGGCCGCTAATGAATTTGACGGACGTGACTGGGATGACCTCAGGTTATTTGTTCGGTCGATTGAGCTAAGGAAGGCTCCGGATGGCCCTGGTCATGATTTCGGTTTGCTTAAGGTGAGTGCAGCTTCTTGATGTGTTGCCATTCTCAGGAATTCATTTGTTATATGTATTCACGCCAGAACTATCTCTTTGGGTTGCTCCTTGTATCGCCACTCCTCATCGTGCGCTTGATGCTTTCCATGTCATTTGAACAACGTGTATCCATATTCAGTCAGACACCTTGTGAGTGTGATTTGGTGTTTGATTCTTTCTCACTCACAGCGTCATCTGTATAGTTTCATATATATGGGATGTTTCCATATGCGTCGTTCATGTTTATTATAGTCGCTATTTTTGGGATATGTACTCACATTATGCTTGGGACTTTCTCGTGTCAATCACCTACGCTATGTACTCCTACTGCTTCCCTTAATTCTTCCAACTATCCCTTAATTCTTCCAACTATCCCTTGATTCTTCCAACTACTTCAGACCAAATAAATTCAAGTATAAATACACATTTACTCGACATTACTCCACATGAGTATCTATTTTTTCATAGAAATTCCTGTATACAATCTCCTAATATTTGCTCAGAGATCATGCCTCTTCGCATGGTGAACACTACGGAGGGATCAGGGTAGAAAACGACCTCTACAGACACAGCTCATAGGAGCTCAAAGTCAAGAGGGTTCAGAGTACTGTTGACGTAACGGCGCTATCAAAACACACCAGTAGACAGACGGGTCTGGCGAGGGCGCCTCAGTCACTATGAGGGAGAGGGTGCGATGTTAAATGCTTGAATTCATAGGCAAAGGATCTGATTTAATCCAGGGATATAGGATGGCTAAGACTTTGGGGCCGCACAAGAAGCCTGACCGTGAGGCGGAGGTGACGTTGGGGACAGGGTGGGGACAAGGAAGACTGCCTTCAGTTGGCATCCGGGGCCAGAACGGGAGGGGGTAGAGTACATATAATTGATAAAGAAGCAAGATAATCAAAGAAGGAGAGTAGATTTAACTTGCCAGTTCAGATAGCCAGGGGATCGCGGAGCTGGTGAAAGCCTGTACTCTAGTCGAAGATTGTAGCGCGATAGAAACAACAGAAAGGGAGGCTTGAGGAAATAAGAGAGATAGAAATGGACGGCTAGGATGGAAGAAGAACGTAGCAACAGATGGGAGCTTGTGTTTGGTTTAATATTCCTGGAGGGAAGCTGGCGGTTGCGCGCGAATACAAGAGACGGGGGAAGAGGAAAGGAAACACTGTCCAACACAGTAGTTGCAGCAGAATTTACTGCTCGACGCAATAGTCGCAGCAGTCGATGTGGATGGTGGAAGGACGTCGGCGTCGAGGTTCATGGTTCTACTTCAAGAAGCGCTCACCTGATTCCAGCTTGGCCGATCTGAGGGTGGCTGTGTAGTCGCATCACTTCGATCTGAGGGTGGCTGTGTAGTCGCATCATTTCGACTTGAACTTGCATGGCTGGAATGTATTCCCCATGCTTTCTATCCAACCACAGTCACCCGCTCTCCCTCTTGCGGATCTCTCTCTTCTCTCTCTCTTCTCTCTCGTCTCACCCCCTCTCTTTTCCCCTCTCTCTCTCTCGCCTTCTTCCTTCACCCGCCGTCACCCGCCTTCTTCCATCTGCCGGACATCTTCACTAGGGATGCGACTATTGTGTCGATCCCCGGAGCACTCGACTACTGTGTCGGTGTCCGTCGTCTGGATGCGTATTAGGAATCATACTGGGCCGTCTAGTCGGCCATCGCAGCGTCTGCCTGTTTCTATCGCGGAGAGTCGACGCGCGACATTTCATCAGGTATGATTTATGTTTTCTTCTGCTACGATACTAACACTCCGTCCACTCTAGTTACCTTCTCTCTCTTTCATTTCCCTCCCTCCTGTTTGTGGTCCTTCGACTAACTCTACGTCCCGTTTCAAAGCCTTCGTTTGCATATCCAAATCCCTTCCTTCCGCCACAATTCTCTTGGGAGGACAGGACACCAGTTCTGTTCGGCAAACAGCCTCCTATAGTGCTTCCATCCCCTCACTGAGGTCTTGATACTTTGCATGCAGGTGGGACTTTATATTAGACTCGATCGTCCTCTCAATGGTGATGCTCGTATTTAGGAGCTCCCCTTTTCTTGGTGGATATGTACATATGTATGGTCCTGCCCAGTGATCTTATTTTGTCACAAAATCAATATTGTTGGTTTGTCATTGGACGAAAAAATTAATAGGATGTAATGAGATAGGATTAAGTCAGTGGAGACGCAAAATACTCTGAGAGGTACCGATGGAAATCTAAGGACGAGACAATAATTGTACGGACACAATACGACGTCTGGCCTACGGGTCATTCTTGATAAACGACAATAAAGTTTGGTAGATTGGCTCATTGCACAGCTCAATCCTTTCCCCCGGCATGAAACAAGACTGGCCGCCCCCTCGCAGGTATTTATCGAGATTATCGCCGGACAAATGAAGGAAGTCAAGGAGGAGACCTACGATTTGTAGAGCAGGGACTAGCTCACTGTCAGGCACCATACCTGGCTTCCACCCTGTGCGTTTTCCCTTTGTCTGTTTGCGCTTCCTCTTGTTTTGCTCCGGAACATGCCCGTTTTCATCATCAACTCGTCTGGCCTCGTACTGTGCAGGATATAGCAACATGCGACAGTGCGCTGCAAGAGGTCGTTTATAGAACTCTGACCGCAAATGTTAGGAGTCGTAGAGCAATAGTAGGTGCAATCTTTACCTCTCCTCTTTAGTTGCAAGGGCAGATTCAACATCATGCGCACCAGGATGCGATGAACCCCCGGGTGATCTGCATTGGTAGTCGTGGGGTACTCATTGTCAAACTGACGCGAGATTTCAGTGAGATGGAGCGTCTCATAAATCATCATATGCCCTCCCAATGTTATCGATTTCACTGGAGTATAAACAAAATGGAACATCCCTGGAGGGAGAAGTCTAGGCATCGTAAGGAAGACGAAACTAAGGGATACGATTAACTGCACTTACAGAATATCGCCCGGCTTTCCGTTCACAACATGAGTGTTGAAATTACCCTCATATTTAGGCTGCCTTAACGCCTGAGGTGGTCTTTGATCTTCCGGCGGGTCATCTTCCTCTTCAAACAACTTTTCAGCGAATGATTTGAGCAAGACGTCTCTAGTTTCAAGGCCTGTCAGCCCTGTCAATTGCAGCAAGCCCCAACACTTGCATCCTTCCTGGAAATCTGCAACCGTGACGAGGCCGTTTCCATCATGATGGCCATAAGTCAAGAAGCCCGCATATACAATCAACATCCACATCCGCTGAAGCCATATGTCTGCGTCCATAGGAAGGTTTTTGGACGGATAGCCGCGCTGAACTGCCGCCCATGCACCAGCAGCAGAATCATCCAAAGCCCTGTATGAGGTATGAGCACCCGCACATACCACTTGAAAATAGACTAATATTGGAACATACGCGAGCTTTATGGGGAACCCAGACTGAGGAAGCGATATGTCAAGGCATGCCCCAATTTTTTCAGGTCTATGATGTTCCTCGAGCAGTGTTTTCAGTGTCGTTGTATCATGGTGGCAAAGAATGTCATCTGTTCTTTTAACAGCACCTGTAGATGGTTCATATCCTGAGTGAGAGGATAAAAAACGAAATCAAGAAAACACACTTTGGACCTGAACGGGCATATCGTCAGGGAGATTTAGCCAATCCGCGATGCTATCCATGCTCCAGTCCAGGTATTTGTCTACCATTTGTGGAAGGAAAACAGCTTTGTTATGGGACAATGCTTCTCTAATGCAGCCATGCAGAGTCCGTATATCTTGGTTGCGGGCATTTTCAATCGTCATTAAGATGGCGGAGGTATCCCCACCCCCTTCTCTACTGATCCTTGCAAGGCACTCCACTGTTTTGCAGTCCTAAAGAACATATTAGATAGAAGAATATCAACGATTGACTAATGCCCACAATTTCGAGGAGGTTCTTGCCATTTTTTAAAATCTCAGGGAGTATAGTTACACATTCCTTCCACCGCACATGCAAAAAGTCTTCGGACCGGTTTACTCCTCCGTCGAATTGTGTCGTGTCTATGGCTGTCATTTCCTGATTCAGCTGGTCCATATTGTCCGAGGAGGTCAGAATTACCTCCCCAGGATTGGGGCGTTCGCCAGTCGAGATGGGTTGCATCTTGTCGTCGGCGATGCTAGAAGCCATGTCTACGGATATAAATAAGTGGTCATCAGGAAGTGCTACATCCTCGTCGAGCGGTAGTATGGTGAGTGGACTAGATGGAGGATTCCTAGGAGAGGGGTTCCTGGTAGGAGAAGAAGGAAAAGCCGGAGGCCGTTCCAAGTTGTTTGCGGACGGCAGAAACCTTTTCTCTACGCTGTCATCGTGTACAGCAACTTTACTGGTTGGATCTTGATAAGACTGTGATTCTTGGGTGACAGTGATGAGGTGAAATGCTGTGGACCGGAGACCACCATCGCTAGACATATCGACATCTTTCAGATACAATGGGACGTCAGTATCCAATTCGGCATCAGCAGAGTGCTGTGGGTCGGTGAAGGGGGAAGTAGTCATAACGAGTGGATAGGTGGGAAACAAGCGTGAAATTCGTGAATTAGCTCTAGCGGTTTCCGATCCTTTCTCGTCGTCAGCCGTCGTGTCTTCACTGTACTCTGCAATGCTTCCTTCCTCGCTACGCGAAAGTACTGGTAAAATCCTTCGCCTTTTGTTCGGAGGAATTTCACCTTGGGACACGAAAGACTTGACATTCTTCTCTGCCTTCTCCCTCAGTGCCGCAGTACCGAGTACAGTAAAGTCTGGGTCTCTAAAGTATTGTTAGAAAGACTGTTCTTCATAGGGAGAGGAGGCTACAACTTGGCCTTCCTTCTTTGCTGTTGCTTTTTAAGCCGTTCGAATTCCGTATGAATAGCTGCTCCAAGGTCACTAGCGAAGCCTATGATTCACAAGTTAAAAGTTCATAGGAAATCAAACTTACGATGAACGCGCCTTTTCGACGTGTCGCCGTGAGCGTAAGGTGTTGGGATTCAGTTTACTAGGCGAAGGCTGGCTAGAGCGAGCATCGTGAACTGAGCCGGGAGTGGCCATAATTACCTTGCTATGAATAAGGCCCCCACAGTATAAGTTTATGCACGAACAAACAAGATCACACCTTCAGATCGAAGTGATGCGTTACACAGCCACCCTCAGATCGGCCAAGTCGAAATGATGCGCCCTCAGCTTATCTTATCTTGCTCATCACTCATGCCCCGCCTCTTCTGGCGCTTACCTGAACCTGCCAGCAACGTCCTACTAGTGTCAATTGCTACGACTATTTAGTTTAGCAGTATTTTCCATCTGCTATCCCCCTTTTCCCCTGATAATATCATGATAACTGGGTTAGGGCGGATGTTTCTTGGGCAAATGGCCATGGTTTTTTGTCTATAGCATTAAAGATTAAATGCTCAGCATAGACCCCGATAAACATATTCTAGAATTCTCTATATCTCCCTCATCTCACAGGAAACTCCTCATTTTGTCGCAGGTCTTTCAAGTAGTGTTGGAGGGTCAACGATCGGCCCTTAATGAGATACCTGGGTCCGGGCCTCGCGACTCTGTATACAATGGGTGTTAAGTATACCACCATAGTTCAGATATAAACAGGGCCATCTTCCCACTCATCTCACAATACTAACTTCTCTTTCTTCGGCGTATCGTCTTCAAATCTAGCTTTGTCTGTTAATATGTTTTCCTCTGAAAAATCAATACAATCTGGCTCCCGCCACTCGACCGTAAAGAAAAATGTTTCCTACATGAATTGTACTCCATCTCT
>LBLO01000106.1:0-30840 GCA_004354395.1 Chondrostereum purpureum
CCTCTTTCACTGTCCTCGTATCCTAATCAAATTTCGACATTTAGCACGGAGGAGGAACTCCAGGTTTTCTCACTCAAATCACTAGACTTCCCTCTGACCGTCTGGGAATCGCGGTATTTAGCAACGATGGGGTTTTCGGCTCGATGATGATGGAGATCATCAAGTTTAGGATCATAGATGAGGCGCTAGCATTGGAACCTGTTGACTGGAACTCGAGGCAAGAATATGTTTTATGATCCTCTGAACTCTTTGGCGCTAAATCAGACCATTGAATGCTTAGGATCAAATATTCTACCAGGAAAGCATACGAGTCTGAAAAAGAACGAACGGTTTCTAGACCGAGCAGCCCCCAGCCCCCCTCCAAGTCTTTTGCGGAACTTGTAGGCGTCTATAGGAACCCAGGATACGGAAATTTTGAGTTTTGCCTGTATTGGACAAGGAACAACTCTTGCGATGCAGATATATCAGAAAGAATCCCTGGTTTGCAGTCAAAAGAGGTCCCACAGCTCATCTCCCCGCTGAATGGCTTCTTTTCTACGCATGTGGTTCTGACGCATTTTGGCGGTGATTTATTCAATGGATCCGTGTATAATGCATTGGTGAGATCAATATGTTTGTGATTAAGGATCACAACTGATTGTCTTGTTGGCAGCCCACAAACGATCCAAATCAGCCATATTGGGGAGAGAATATCATTGGGTCAGGTCCTTACGCTGAAATTGATATTGATGAAGATGGTAATATAGGTTTNGGATTGAGGGGGGGATTCTGGGGTGCGGGGAATGAGGTCAAAAGTCCGCTGGGTAAGACGGTAAAGGAGCGCTCCGAAGCATGGTTTTACAAAGTATAAAGTTTRATAWGGGCAACAAAATAGTGCAGTATATGAGATTGGTACAATTAAATGACTTCCATTAGATACAAGTATGGATTAGACGCTCCGAATCATTACTCCGTCACTCTAGGTACCCTGCATCCTTTAGAAGTTGTCTTACATGGGCCGAATCAGGCTTGATTTCCCCGTTTAATGGGGCAAAGTACTTTCGAATTTTGTCATTGAAGACGACGGGATAGAAAAGACCTTCTTTCTATAGGGAAAACGAAGGTTAGCTGAAAGGCTCGAACTACACGAGGAGGGGAATACGCTTACACTTCTGGTTTGTCCCTTTCTTGTCTTCTGGCCAGAGACCTTGCCATGATGCCAATTGCCGCCTGCTGTTCTTATCCAAACAGCATCTCCGGTCTGAAACCCCAAAATTTAGCTTCCAGCTGTCAGCTGCTAATAGATAAACACTGACTTGGAAATGATACAGCCAAGGTTCCTCAAGGTCTTGTGGTTGTGGCTCAGATAATGTAGAGTCGCTTTCTTGGTCACTCCATGCTGCGTCAAGATCCTCTGGAGTGGCTGGACGCAGTCTCTGCGGGAGCGGTTGCTGCGCTACAGTAGAGTGGTTACGCGAAGATCTTCTGGGGCCTGCCATTATAATAGCAAGGGCGTCTTAAGATGAAAGGTAGCGGAGNGGCTTATTGAAACAGATGAAAGGATGATGGGGTGCTGTGGGAGAGATGCCCGGAACAGCACTCCTTTATATCCTTTATATGAGCGAAAATGGATGCCATCTTGTGATCAACGCGTTGGCAGAACAAAGACTGCCCTTTGTTGTTGATAGACCATACAAAGGCTTTTTGTATTCTTTTTGGCCAAAAGAGGAAGCTTCTCCGAATGTAGTAGACGCTTTGACCATTGAGAATAGCCATTTTCCTAAATCCTGTCGTACAGCTGAGGGGATCTAGAATACATTACTGCATACCCCTTCAGAGTCAACTGAAGGAATCACTGCAGCATCCAGTGATCATTCCTAGGAGGGAGCACGTTTGTGCAGAAGGTGTGTTGTAGAACCAATTCCCTAGTTTCATTCTCCGGTATAATGCAGTAATTATTGGATGGCAACAGATGCTATATATGCAGTCGTTAACTATGAGGATGACAACAGAGTAGGACCAAGATTGCTCGGCCCGTTACAGTCTTGGTGGCTATGCAGTGTGTCGGTGATGCGGACCGACATTTCATAACAAGTCCTAACAACCCGCGCCTTTCCCAGAACTATCACTTTCCATTCCGAGCCAAAGGCTTCTGCAACGATAAATCATGGCGAATTCGAATAGCTTGGATGTAAAACAATTATATCCTTTAATCCTAATACTCTGATTGACTTTCTAAACCAGCGTGCTATTGAAATTGTTCAGAAAGCTATCGATGAAGATGTCAAGCAGAACTACCCTGAAGCCGTCCGACAATACATGAATTCGCTGGATTATTTCATGCTAGCTTTAAAGTGTGAGTATCTCTAAGCTTCTATTCACTTTCTTAACGACTTCCTGGCCTATCGCATCCCGAACTACCAGTGGCAGCCCGTACCTTCTCATTACCTTTACGCGACCCCTACTGACTTGCGTATATTTCCCATAGACGAAAAGAACGAGAAATCAAAGGTTCTGATACGCACCAAGATTAACGAGTACCTTGCTCGTGCAGAGACCTTGAAGGAACATGTGAACTCGAGCAAGTCAGAGAAACGGGCAGTCGGTGTAAATGGAAGCGATGGAGCGGCAGGTGGAGGAAAGAAGTGCGTATCTATCATTTCACTTGGCTTGATATTAACTGTCTGTTGAACAGGAAAGACGGCGGAGATGACCCGGATGCAGAGAAGTTACGAGCTGGACTTTCCAGCGTAATCCTTTCTGAGAAACCAGATGTGAAGTGGGACGATGTTGCTGGTCTGGAGGGAGCTAAAGCCTCGCTCAAGGAAGCAGTCATATTGCCCATAAAATTTCCGCATCTATTCACTGGAAAACGGACACCTTGGAGGGGTATCCTRTTATATGGACNACCTGGGACGGGGAAATCATATCTGGCGAAAGCCGTAGCGACCGAAGCTAAGAGCACGTTCTTCAGTGTCAGCTCTAGTGATTTAGTTAGCAAATGGCAAGGAGACTCTGAGAGGTATGTTTATCGATATTATAATCTTGCGTCTACCTCTGATCAGCGTTACAGGTTGGTGAAGCAACTCTTTGAAATGGCCCGTGAAAACAAGCCTGCCATCATCTTCATTGATGAGATCGACTCTTTAGCAGGAACGCGTAATGAATCTGAGTCGGAAGGTTCGCGACGTATAAAAACTGAGTTCCTCGTCCAGATGAACGGTGTCGGCCATGATGATACTGGTGTCCTTGTTCTTGGTGCAACCAACATTCCATGGCAGCTCGATAACGCCATCAAACGACGGTATAACCTGTTTATATATGTATGTCTTCTCACTGCTTACTTTCCTCACAGGTTTGAAAAACGGATATACATACCCCTTCCTGGTCCAGAAGCACGGAGACAGATGTTCCAACTCCACGTCGGGAACACACCTTGCCAACTTGGACCCCAAGATTATCGCGCTCTAGCTGACAAGACAGAGGGATATTCCGGTTCTGATATATCTATCGTTGTACGAGATGCTCTTATGCAGCCAGTGCGTAAGGTTATCTCTGCTACTCACTTCAAGCAGGTGTCAGACGAGGGAAATACCAAGTGGACACCTTGCTCGCCTGGTGACTCGGACGCTGTTGAGAAGTCTTGGTCTGATATCGAGTCTGATGAACTGCTGGAGCCACCACTGAAGTTGAATGATTTCATGAAATCGTTAAGCACGGTGAGACCTACAGTCACAGAGTCTGACATCAAGAAACACGATGAGTGGACGAGGGAATCTGGTGGGTCTCTTCTCAAATTACCCTTTCCGTGCTATTTTCTTACTTCCATGTTCGTCTAGGCAACGATGGAGCGTGAGGCTTGATGTAAATTATTGTATCTTCCAACACTTCTTTCCGTTTTTTCGCATTTTATTTTGGTGTAGCTTTTATTATCAACATTATCTCAGGTAGGCATACCCTCCAGCACTCAGCCACCAGCATTCGTTCGTGGTCTAGATCTGGCTTTTCTACATACATCTCACAACGTTTGTAACAGCTTGATCCAATATGGCAATCTACATGTACAATTTCCCCTCCATACAACCGTAGTGTACACAAATCAATGACAAGAACTAGGAAAAGCTGCTCAAGAGTTTACAGTGGTTTTATCAACCAAACAATATCTTCCAGATTTCCAGAAATGCCCGTTTGCGCTCTTCTTCTGCGGCACCATTCCCAAGGACTGACTTGTTCTCGATCGCACGGCGACTCAGATACGGCATGACCTAAGAACTTGTTAGAATGTCGATGCAAAGGAGTTATATGTTGAAGAGAACCTCTGAAAGGGCTCCATATGGAACATATCTTTGATTGGCTATTAGTGGGTANCACTAACCGACGATAGGAAAGTCTGAACTCACTTGATGATCATAGGTGCTGGCGATCTAGTCCTCTGGTTGAGGTGCTGGGTGAGGGCGTCCATCATGCCTATGTACAAGATGTCAATACCCTGCATTTCAAAGAATGAGACGAAGCACAATTTACCGAACAGTTGTCCGAAAGTCAGCCTCTCTGTGAGCCGTTCTTCTAGCGTGACGATTCCGCCTTCGTCCCGCGTTGCCAGACCTGTTTCGACCAGCTCATTCAAAATAATATCGCAACTCTGCCAATTATGCGTCCCAAACAATACTCCCACTTTTTGCTGTCTTCCTCTCCTCCCGTTAGTGTCAATGTCCTCTTTGATCTTGGAGATCAAGAACTTGGCACAGAAGTTGTAACAATTGTCCGTCTCCTCCTTCGAGGTCCATACAGGCGGAGTAGTGTCCGGGGAAATCGACAGAGAAGTATTCCCTGCTTCTCTCGCCTCGATTGCAGCCAACTCGTGTGGGTGATAGGCCCCTCGAACAAGCTTCACCCCCAGAGCGTAATTGCCTGCTTTTGCATCGGCAAACGATTGTACGAGATATGATGGTGTTCTGTAGTCCCAAACAATGGTAAAATTTTGAGATTCGAGGATGGGAATGAACTAGGCCTACCTCCGAGAATATGCCTGGAATGTCCCGTAAACCAAAGGCTGAACGGGGCCACTCCCCGTCGCGTTAAACTGGCGCATAAGAGAAAGTTGGAGTGCGTCGATCGCAGGCTGGTACCAACTAGTGTTGTCATGAAATGAACACAGATTCAGGGATGAGAAAGATAATGAGAACTGTCACCTATATTCTGCATCTAGAATAATCTTGACCCCTCGTTCCTGTGCACGAGTACATATGCGGATGAGATTGGAATGTAACTCGCGTAGTGCCTCGGTATGTTCAATAGGAAGCGGACTTGAGGCCGATTTGGAGTACAGTACATCGAGGTCAGTTGGTCGTGGACACCCCGGGAAAGGGACCGGAGACAAAAGTTTGGGTCGGGTTCTAATTATGTGAGATGAAAGATTCAACACTGCTTGGGCGTCAGACACCAACGCAGTCTTAATACACCATTATTTGGAGTCAGAATCATCTTGGCCGAGATCCCATAGTAAGCTCACCATCTTTACGGCGACCCAAGTTCTCCGACCGGAACTGTGATCCTTTCCCATCACAGAGTCCTCAAAGTCAGCGGCGATGTCAATGGAATGTATCATCTCTTCCACGACACGTTTGTAGACCGGAACAGTGTCTTTTCTCTTCACAGCACCAGCCATGGCCTCCGATTCGTCTACCTCCACTGAATATGCAAACAGAGTCCCAACATTGGAGGATCTAAGGTCTTTTAGCAATGGCAGTGTTTCTTCAGCTGTGTCACCCCCAACAAACTAAAATCCCTTGAACATGAGGCCCGGGAAGTCGTACCGAATGCTTTAATAACGCCCACCTGATTGAAGAAAGTAATCCGAACCAATGCCTCAGTAATTTCCTTCACCACCGGGACGCTCGTTAGAACCTCAAGTAGTTTCGGAGATGCGTCCACTAGGGCAGGAACGGAGCACATCGAGTAGACCACAAATGTCCGGATCAACGTGCTTAGCGGTGTCTCTCCGACACCATGAGATGACGGCCTAATCTCGTCTGTATCCCCATAACTGTGCGGGAGGATGAAAGGGGCCAACCCAACCCCACAAAGCAAAGCTACACCTCCTGATACAACTCTGAGGGTGGCACGCTTTGGTGTGGGTGATGGCCGCGAAGAACCAAACTGTCTAACCCGTGGGTGGATGAAAAGATTCGTCCTCAGTCCCAGAACAGTTCTGGGTTGACGTGTAAAAAACGACATGGTGGTGGTTTGGAAACAGAAGGCAACAGCCCAGATAGAGCTATCCGAGCACGTACAGGCCCGCTACGGAAGCTGCATGTTGTGTCGCGCAGATAAGACGTACCAGGACAGTCTTCGATGATAACACGCCCGTTTTATCTCATACTGAGCGTGGTGGATGTAGATAATCGCGATTCTTCCGTGACCCGTCGATAGGGCCGGGAAGCGGACCGGATCTCATTGAGGTTGCTCGCTGTTGAACCCGATAACTAATAAAGACTGCAGAAGACTACAGCGTGAGCTAACACAGTAACGGGGGTAACAGAGATTGTATACAATTCGCACTCGAATATAGCAGAATCTTTACACCGACACCAGACCTAGCAGGTAGACACTACGTGTACACCTCATTCATCTTCGCTACCATGTCTGGGAACTTTTCCATCGAAATAAGCATCATACGACCGCGGTTGTCCAACCCGAAGGATTCATTATCCCGAGTCTCTGCCGGGCCATGTGTAAAAGTGTAGTCGACGGAATGCAAAGACATCTACTAATATAAGTGAGAGCAGCGGAAATGAGGGACAAAGGATATACCTCTTTGATGACCTCATCCTCTGGATGAAATGGATAAATTCCGTCCGAAGGTCTGGACGAGACGGGTTGTGTTGTAAAATTTTTGGGCTTCTTTGAGCGTTTTGACGACTGCTGTCGCGTCTGAGAGTTGGCAAGAAGGCTTTCCTCGTCGGGTGAAAGGTGATATGTGCGGGAAATGACAAGTAGATGCGAAAACTGGAACGGCTCTCTTAACTGTGGTAGAGAAATCAGCCTCTTCAGTAATCATAGTAAACCATTCAGCCTACCTCTTCATTTGCATATCGCAAATCTTCGATCAGTATCCGATACAGTGGTGGGATAACTTGTACAGGCATATTGATAAGTCGTTCGCATACAACAAATCCGACATGRGATTCAGATTGAGAAAAAAGGGATTGTAACGTCGTGTGGAAGGCTGGGTCTGAAGAAGACTTTTGGAGACAGTAGTCTGCTAAAGCTTTTATAGAGGATTGCTTCTGTCATAATGATGTATTTAGTGCGTGGGTTATACTGCTAAAAGATACTTTTTTCACTTGGTGGACATGCATATTCAACACAGTCAAGATGGCGAACGGATCACTTTGGGGACCATCGGTTTTGATCGTAGTCCCCACCCCCGGCTGGCTCAGGATGAGCTCAGTAAGCTCGTGAAGATTGAATATATCGGAATCCCTTTGAAAAAGTTGTCCAAGAAGACGCTTGATTGCCTGGTAGTCCACATCCGGGTTTGGTCCTTGAAATTCGAAATCAACGTCTACGAGACTCTACTAAGACTCTGAGTGAGAAAAGATATAGACACAAAGGGRGAGCCATACAGCTTCTGACCCAGAGTCATCGTTGCTGATCTCCGCATCTTGCTTTCGTTTAGCCATTAGTTCGCTCTAGAGTGTATAGTGGTTAAGAACAGGAAATTTTGAAGGATGTACAGCCACAAACGCAAGTTTTATCTTATCTTATTGGTTCAACCCACATAACCCGGGCCCAATTAAACCTTGCCCGCCTTTTCCTTCCTTCTATCGCTAAACCTCACTCGCGCATAATCTCATTAAATACACGGCTACTTTCTTCATATCTTCCATATCTTTCTCGCACATTTCCGTCCAAGTGACGATGAGGACCGGCTTCTTGAGTGTGAACAGGGTTCAACAGATGTCTCGTTCACATCTCAAGCTTCCATCTTTCCTCCGCTATTAACGCTTGTCATAAATTCCCTTTTTTATCCAACTTCCCCGACGTCCTTCTACCGACTCAAAAGCGAATTTCGACCAACGAGCGAGCAGCTGGGGCTAGAACAATATTTGGACAACATTAGGCCATTGGGACTCAGTCTTCAACGTTTGATCTCATTATAGATTGATGAGTAAGTATCTTTAGAGTTTCTGGCACATATCCTACTGTCCTGTGATACAGTCTACTGATATGGAAGTTTGAAAGGCACTTGATTCTTGTCGACCAATGGTGCGCAGCATTTCACGACTCCATTGCCCGCCCTGTCTCATTTATAGCCTCTCAACGAGTATAACAACCCTTGAGAGAGCTGCCTTGCGAATCGACTCCTTTAGAAATCGAGCTCCTTAGTTGCCACCTCACTTAGCCCTATCATGTTTTATTCGTCTCATCTCCGAACCCCGAGCCGAAGACTTTCTCCATAGACTCTGAGTTTTAGGCTGTATCCTGTAGGTTTATATCAACTTCTGTTGCGGTTATTCCCTGTCAAGTCTGTTGGGTATAGACAAGATCACGTAGGAAACTCCGCGAAGCTTTGCTATGTAGAACACATACTAATGCATCTGCTTAGATCAGTGACACCCCGATTCCCCAGCTTGTGGATGACCTTGAGGCCTTCCGGTGCCTCTGGTTATTCCCTGATTTCTACTACAGAAAACCTGCACCCTGCTTGCCATTCCTTGTGAGTAAGTACTCTCCTGACAACCCTTTGTTCACTGAATACCGAAACCATGGTAGGGCATAAACCAGTGGGTTCGACTCTAAACACTGCTAGTGGTCCTTATGAATGCTTTTCGCAGCATTGACCAATCTCTCCCAACAACTCTAGTCTTAATAGGTATGGTAAAGGGCTGAGATGATCAGTTCTGTGAATCTTCTACCAAACCCATGGCCACATGATACAATCAGTGCCACTACAGGCCACCGTGAGTTTGTCTTTGAAGTTTTCGGCCCGTCTATCATAGGTTAATTGCTTACATCTCGATACTCTAAGGCAAACATTTCCTGATTAGCCTACCCCTATCCAGCGGAGCTGCAGAAGTTCTCTAGGTTCTGCCAAGATACTTTACGTTGGAACGAAAGCAAGTTTACACTCAGGACCATTTAACCATTCATGTTCATATTTCGAGATATTCGGGAGCGATAACTCGCCGAGATGGATCTTTGTAAGTTGAACATCAAGTCCAAACCAACCTCAGTCCACCTCAGGTATTTAGATATGTGACATGGACTGGTGAGAGGGTTTTCACCTGATTTTCACTCAACACGTCATGCAATAACGGGTCGGTTTCACAAAGTCAGGAAAATGTCAGGTATGATTTTCCTGTCGTGGAGCCTGAAGGAAAGTGTCCACAGGTTGGAATGTATCAACGAAGACTGTTGAGGAAGCCCCGAGAAAATCTACATTCATGCATCGGAGGTCTTCGTGAGATGGCTTACGGGAGAGTCTCGCAGGTAATCTCCGTAAGTCCCATGAACTTGAAGACTGTCTTGCTATGACTGACAAACACTTAACAAGCCTACTGCTTGGCTATCCTCGAATAGGAGGACCATCTCATCTTGTGGAAAMGCTGCCAATTCCGCTTGCCATTGGACAAACGATATGCACTTCAATCTTCGAACCCGCTTTAGGCGTTTTGCGAGGCTATCCTTCGATCCGGTTTCAACTCGAGGTTGCGGGAGGGCGATGTTCGGTCAACATTGGGTCGGTCTCAAGTCAGTTTCAATGTCAGATTTGTCAACTTACCGTCGTCCGACTCAACCCTTAGGATTTTCCCGGCTTCAAACAAGCCTGCTACATTGGAAAAGGTACTGGAATCAATTCTCTTTTCATCTCCGCCTCCGAAGTTCTGGGCGCGCCGATGGAAATGGGTAAAGACTTCGAACCCACCCTCTGGAAGGCTAATTGAGGAATATTGAGGGGTACATCGACCCCGATCCGGACAAAGCTTGCGTGAAGTTTGGTTCGTCGTTCCTTGTACTGTTGGTCAACTTAACCGGATGGTACGGAGCTCATGTCATTTACTGAGGATCAAGTGATGTCCACAACCACGGCATTCGTCATCTAAACATCCGGGAAAGTTCGTCTTCTAACCGCCACATCGTCTGAGGATATTTTTGTGGGGTCGATCTCAGAACGTGGCGAACAGATAAAATTGAAGTGTTTAACTCGTATGGACTAGATTGAATTACACAGCCCAGCGGACACGGTCCATTCGGAAAGACAGTATCATGGCTCTCCTGTGAAACTATAAAAGGTCTATTCGAGTTGAAGCCAAGTTTCAATCACACTCGCCATGAGATCTCCTATCGCTTCACATCTCTCACTAGCTATCCCTTTCACTGTCGTCGACGCGTTTACCAACCAACCGTTCAAAGGCAATCCTGCTGCCGTTGTCATTCTCCCGCCCTCCGAGACTTCCCCGTCTACCTATCCCGTCGACGACGAGACTCTCCAGGCCATGGCCATGCAGTTCAATATCACAGAAAGCGCATTCCTTGTCCCTCTCACAGAGGGTAAACCCTATGATCCCCCATCATATCAAATCCGTTGGTTCTCTCCCCTACAAGAGATTCGACTTTGTGGGCATGCAACGCTGGCGTCTGCCTATGCTATTCTTAACGGTCAAGGTGGTCAACACCCTTGTGTCGACGAGGTCTTGTTCCAGACCACTTGGTCCGGGATATTGAAAGCTAAAAGGATTTATAAGGGGGTCCGCTCTCTTGGTGGCGGAGATAGGATCGAGATCGAGCTCCCTGCCGGCACGCCCATCCCTGTCTCGTCACCTTCTTTGAGAAAGAGTATAGAGAACGCAGTGGTAAACTCAGCTAAATGCCTCAAAGGGAAGGTCATCGACATTCTTACGGAGAAGCCCCTTAAAGAAGGAGGTCATCCCGCATTTAAGGAATACGTCGTTGTCATTCTTGACACTTGCGTTGACCTCAAGACCTTGGATGTGAATCCGGCTGAGTTCGTAAGTGTTCCTTGTTTTCATTTCGTTGTAACTGTAGTGTTCATTAATGATATTTCCATATCTACAGATGCCCCTGGATCCTCTTCGGCTGGTAATTTTGACCAACCGGAAGACAGGCTCGACAGCCGGGTACTATATTCGGGTGTTCTGCCCTTTGTGGGGCGTACCTGAAGATCCTGTCTGTGGATCAGCGAATTGCCTCGTGGCGGGATATTGGTCGCAGAGACTTGTTCCAGGACTAGACGCCGTAGAGTTGGCTTCCTCACAAGTCAGCGGGAGAGGGGGAGAATTAGGTGTTGTCTGGAGCCACAAAAAGGGGACAGTCAAATTGCGAGGATTCGCGAGGGTAGCAGCCAAGGGAGAAATATTCTTATAGAACTACTTCTAAAAGATTTGGTTCGCCAGTCGTTTAACTTCAAATAACTCACAATACATCTATCCTGGACATAAACAACATGCATGTTACGTTATTATTGTGCAACAATCGAAATCCCCGTCTGAATCCCATAATCATCATCTTGAATTCACAGCAAGCTTTCTCTATCATCCCAGCAACTCATCTTGTCACATACGCAAAATTCCGAGTTGTAGGGAGCCTATCACTAAGGAGAGTTTACATCGAGTGGCCAAATTGTGGTTAACCATGCGGTGAAATAGGGAATGTTCAGTAGGTGGCCCCTCCCAAGAGCCTTCTAGAAAGTTTGTGATTTCGAAGGCCGACGCCGCCAATTGGCCAACGCTAAGTATGGTTTCATGTTAATTCCGCACCTGGTAATCATCGGAGGCTGGTTATTACTGAGCCACTATTGTGGCGTATTAGACGTGTGATATATTCAAACTCAACAGAAGTCATGGAATCGGGGATGTGGATGTCCGACTGNCAGGGTGACAAGGTCCCTCAGAGGTCCCTAGTATTCGGGGTGCTTAAAAATAAGATGTTGGCAAAGTAGCTACTTGAATACATGCTACTTACTATGCGAAACTAATGCAGAAAAATTAGATATGTGGGACAAATCTAGCCCAAGAAACAGTTTGGAATGCTTGTGGTGGCATGTTGCGAAGGGTAGAAACAGTCAAAGATAACAGAATGAGACGAGCAAAGATATACCAGAGCACCAAAAAGGACAGTATCAAGGCATGAACCCATGTGGCTGCTTTGCTCTCCTTGAGGATCGGTGACTTCTTATATATGTAGTTACAAATGAAGTCGAATATGATCATGACAAGGATAGGAACCAGAACCAAGCTTCCTGAGCAAGCTCTCCAAACACTTCGTTCAGCGCTAGTCGGGAATGAATCTGAGGCTGCCCATGCGGCAAAGTGAACACCCCCAAACACGACTGCGATCAAGGTCTGGAAGCTGCAGTACTGGCGTGTGCTCCCTTCACCTCCCCATAGCAGAGGTACTCGCGTGCCATCCGGTTTGAAGGTGTAGGCTCCGGTCATAATTTCGATGGTTCTCGCAACCAACGAAGGGTACCTAGATATGTCTCCATATGGGTACGGGGGAGGAATGGGGACCCCATTTCTCTCTCCATTTTGGCGCACTAACCGTGCATTGCAGATTATGAAGGGGTATCTGACGTCGATGGGCTTGTACCACCACAAAGCGTAGGTAACCATGTTCATCACTGCGAATGCTGCGGCCTCAATTTCGAGGTTACTGACGAAGAGGCTTTGACTAGCCCGAGCGAAGATTTGCACAAGAAACCAAGTTGTTTGAACGAAGGTAAAAGCTTTCGCAAGAGCATCTCGTTTGCTTCTGTCGCAAATTTGATCGCTCACCGTGCTCTTGATGGTCTCTGTGACGTCGCGGAAATTGTCGAGTTGCTTCACCGTACTGATGGGGTAGTATATTTCTGGGTAGACGGGAGGAGTCCCCTTGGCGTCGGGGTGCTCTTCCTCCGCATACGCAAAACAGCCCATGCTCACTGAGAATCCCTGGACCATGTTTAAGCCATGTACTGTTAAAAGTCAGTACCAAAGAAGAGGAAGTCAACGAAGGAAATGACACACCGGATCGGATGGCTCGAGCGGTCAAATACTGCCTGAATGCCCAGTATAGGATGATATGTGGGGCAACGAGAAAGAGGGATGCTAGCATGATTTTCCGAAGAACAAGTGTATGCTCTTTCTCTTTGGGTCCAGGAACATTCAGGTGCAGGGAAAGCCAGGTACTTGCGTATGTCGTGATCAAGCACCCCCAAACAATATCGGTGAAAGATCGAGGATGATAATCATCCCCGTCTACCAAAGAAAGTGCTAAATTGTTTGGTTGTATCTGTCGAGGTAATGCGACTGCCATGCTATGCCAGGCAAGGACGGCGACGAGCGGAAGAGTACGGAGAAGGAATGAGAACATTAAGGACTCGGATGGTTATAGAAAGACTCTTGCCATTGGGATATCCTATATATATCCAGGCCTTGCGTACAAAACGAGGATAGAGGCGTGCCCTGTTGCGGAAGTTATTCGGAGTTACAGATCTCAAGAATTGCCGGATAGAACGTCGCGTTGAGCCACCTAACAGCGAGCTTTGGGGCTTTCCAGTACTGCGCCGATGGATGGGAGGTTGTAGATCGATAGAACTCTTAGAGAAGTTCCAGAGTCAAACCATGGATCGATGCTAACAGCGAGGCAAGATTGCAGTAAAAAGGCAAGTCTCGAAGAAAACACAATATTAACATAGTACTCGCACCCCGTCGAAATATGGTTAAGGAGTATTTATGACGTGTCTTGTCTTGTTAGTTTATAGCCAATGCTGCCTATGTCGACTTGATGTCTTCAAGTACAATTTATTAGAACCAATTTCTGCTGTACGACATGCGCAATGTCACGGTTTTAAGAAAGACAGGATGGTATAGCTTGATAGTAGCAGCGAAAGGGGCAGGGCCGGAGTATAACAAGCATGTACCAGCAACGCGTTAATGTGTTGTACAGCCACTTCAGTCACCCATTCGACCGTTTCTCCAATACCATCATCACGACTTTCACGGTCCTGTTTGTCCATAGGCGAAGATGACGAAGACATACTTAATGCAGAGTCTCATCGAGAAGGTATTATATCATCGCAAACTCTGTCAATATGATTTATCGATCGGTAGCCANCCATAGATGCAATCGCCTGACCAGGACTTCAGGTGTGTTTTTCCTTTCGTGCCTCCAAAGATCACACATAATAATACGTTCCAAAGATTCATGGGTCTTAACGATTTGATGAATGAAGTGAAGCAAGATCCGAATCATTTTCTAGGGGAGGAGGCCGTCGAAAATAAAGTCCTCAAACAAGTCTTGGCTTTGGTAGAAGATAAGATTTCTGAGGTCAAAAATCAGGCCGTCAAATGGTATACTAGTCTCTGCTCACTTTTAAACTCTTGATCGTGACTTCGCTTTGCAGTCTTGGACAGCTGATCAAAATTCTTCGTCAAACGCAGATGGAGACTGTCGTGGACAAGCTCATCGAATTCTCTGGTGGAAAGGATGAAGAATTGAGGGACATCTCTGCACTGGGTTGGTACTTTCCTTCAATTTGTAGTAATCCCTCTCAATATGTCTCTAGCTTTGAAGACAATCACAGCGGAGCTTCCTCCTGATGGAAAGGTGGCTGCTTCTGCGTGTGCCAAACTGACGCCCAAGCTACTTACTCAATTACAGAATGTATGCCCTCCTCTATCCATTCTGTTGCGCAGGGCTTACTTCCAACATTAGTCCGATACACCTCCTGAAGCACTTGTGGAGACGCTCTCTATTCTTTCCATTCTCATTAGCCGATTTCCAGGAAACCTCACGAGTTCAACGTTCGATCCTCACCCTCTTTCAGTTCTTGCACCGTTGTTGGACCACTCACGCTCAGTAGTGCGGAAGCGGGCCATAATCACAATTTCTCAGTTCATTCCGATCTCCCAAACAGCTCTAGTCACAGAACTCTTGCACACGCACGTTCTGCCTCATTTCGGATCTTCGGTAAACCTGGAAAAACAAAGGACTACTGTCCAGCTCGTGGCTGCTATTGCGCGACAGTCACCCTCTCACATTGCACCCGTACTAGGCGATATTATCCCTGGAGTTCTCCGGGCTATTGAACGGGGAGACGACGAGCTTAGAGAAGGAGGAATCCAGGCAAGCCGATCTTATGCTCACCGTATTGATGTCCTAAATTTCGACACCATTTAGGCTCTGGAAGCGCTGCTATTGAGATGCCCAGCAGAAGTTGCACCCTACCTTCCTTCTATTGTGCAGGTCGGAAACCAATTCATCAAGTATGATCCGAACTATGCTGGTGATGATGACGACGAGGAGATGGCGGACCCGGAAGAAGACGAAGAAGACGAGGATGCAGACCTAGATGAGTATTCYGATGATGAAGACACATCCTACAAGATTCGTCGATCAGCCACCAAGCTACTCGCGGCCCTAATTGGAACTCGCCCTGAGATGCTCGTATCAATCTATAAGGATGTCTCTCCTGTTCTTATTTCACGGTTTGGTGATCGGGAAGAGACTGTGAGGTTAGAAGTTTGGGCTACTTACAGAAGTTTGCTTTCTCAAACGGCTGTCTACGGGGGGCTTTCCCGAAAGGAAGACGCCGCGACTGGGAAAAGGAAGAGAGACTCTGAGAAGATGGATGTTGAAGAGGGTCCTTACTCTCTACTGAAAGTGCAAGTTCCCGCTCTTTCCAAGGCCCTCCTCAACCAATTAAAGTCGGTCAAGACATCTCCGGCCACATTGCAAGCGGGATTCAGTCTTCTTTATTCTCTTCTGGAGGTTTTGCCAGGATGCCTCGCCAGTCAAGTTGCATTGATAACGTCAACTTCAAAGACCGTTCTATCCCAAGCACCCAGCACCTCTACATCGACACTACACCTCACATGCTTGTCGTTCCTCGGCCTGTTCTTTGCTACACACTCTCCTCCGACATTTACCTCATCTTTACCGGTTTTGACAACCGTTTTATTGAAGTCACTTGGTGAACGCCATCCCAGAGTAGCGTCGGAGTCTTTCAAAGTGTTTTCATCTTTGCTGCATGCTATAAAGCCTGTCAAAAACGCTGAATGGGTGGACCAAGTCTATGATCAAGCTGTGACCCGCCTCTTAAACCACGATACAGATGCGGAAGTTCGTGCCAGCGCGGAAGATTGCATTGCAGCACTCTGGGTATGTGCCACCGATACTATGAGGACGAAGGACAGGAAGGAATGGGAGGCGATCTGCAGGAGCACCGGAAATACTGAAGGAGCTGTTAGGACTATCATCAAAGTCGCTAAAGAGGTAAAGGTTGGAGATGAGTGGGTTAACGGTTGTCTAGAATGGATCACCAACCTMCTCAGGAAGAGTGGGCGTGGTGGAAAAATGGAAGTATTTGTYGCCCTAGATGTTTTGCTTAAGAGGTTTGCATATTCATTATCTGCTATCTAGCACGAGACTGACACCAAGTACCAGTTATTCTGCTATTCCTGGAGACCTTGCGCCTAATGTCCTCGATCACGTCCGCTCGTATCTGACTACTTCAGATATTTCACTACTTTCGCAAGCGTTCAATATCCTAACGATCCTGTTGGAATTGTCGCCTAGCACAACGTTTCCGGTCATCGAGAAAGAGCTTTTGTCAACCATCTACGCACTTTCCCATTCGCCTCTTGTCTCGGGAGTAGCCATGGACTCTCAACTTTTGTTCATCGCGGCGCTTGTCCAAGCAGATAACCAAATAGCCGCTCATCTCGTTCCCAACATGGTCTTCGCTGTCGAGAAGGCTCCCAAGGCAGAAGCAAGTCCGGCCAACGTTGCCAAATGTGTAGCTCAAGTTGTGCGAAGCCAACAAGGTGTGGCAGCTGGTGTGATCGCCGAGTACTCGAAAAACCTAAAGGTGTGTGTGTGGTACTTGTTTGGACCTACTCATAGCTTCTCTTCTAACCTGCGCTTGTAGGCACCCTCGAAGGCAAAACCCTCATTGGTGGTTCTCAGTCTTCTGATTGTTGGAGAGTTGGGACGGTTCATGTAGGTGGCCTTCCCTTCCATTCACCGGCTAGGTTTCAACTATATCACAGTGACATGTCCCCCCAACACGACGTCTTCCACAATGTGATCGAATTCTTTTCCGCCGACCAGGAAGACGTTCGTGCAGCTGCGGCGTTTGCGGCTGGTAGGTGTTACTTACGTTGCTAAAGATTTACCCCTACTAATTACATGTTCAGGTAACATTGCCATCGGAAATCTCCATCAATTCCTGCCCTCTATCGTCACAATGGTCCAGACGGATCCCAAGAAGCGCTTGCTCTCTTTGCATGCTTTGAAAGAGGTGTGCCGATTTYGCTCCAGTGTCGGGCGCTGATCAAACAACGTTCATTTCAGGTCGTAACACACTGCTCCCATGGTCAATTAGAAGGCGTAGCTGATTTGCTCTGGGTTCCGTTGTTCGAAAACTCCGAGAATGCAGAAGAAAGCACTCGTAACGTTGCTGCTGCATGCCTAGGAAAGTTAGCTACCACTCATCCTTCGAGATATCTTCCCCAACTCCATGTGAGTTGTACTACTTTTGCTACTCTTCTTTTCCTGACTTGAGAATCCCTANGCTCGTGTTCGTGATCCAAATGCATCGGCTCGAGCAACCGTCGTCTCTGCCATCCGGTACACTTTTGCCGAATCTTCACAATCCTACGACGAGCTTCTTGCACCCTTGCTGGTCGATTTCCTATCGCTGATGGTGGATGAAGACTTGGTAAGCCTTTGGTTTGCACACATGACAACTGTGTTGACGTCTGAAACACTGTAGACCGTACGCCGGTTGGCGCTGTCCTCCCTAAACTCCGCAGCGAGGACGAAACCTCATCTCATTCGTGATCACTTGGCGACTTTATTACCGAACCTCTACAAGGAGACTGTTCTCAATACTGAACTCATTCGGACTGTGCAGATGGGTCCATGGACACATAAAGTTGATGACGGCTTAGAGGCTCGCAAGACCGCCTACGAGACAATGTACACATTGGTCAGTCGCTGCGGATAAGAATCGTTTTCTATGTCACTTACATCTGCTCGTTGCAGCTTGACACATGTCTCACGAGATTAGATTTGCACGAGTTCATCACCCGTTTGATCCCTGGCCTAGCAGATGACTCGGACGAGATCAAGGTCATTTGCCACATGATGCTCTTCAGGCTCGCGCAGCTCGCCCCTGCTGCTGCTGCACAGAGACTAGAGGAAGCCACGCCACCCTTGGAGAAAACTATGAAGGGTGCGACTGTCACCAAGGATACTGTCAAGCAGGACCTTGAGAGGGCAGCAGAGCTCCAGAGGAGTGCACTTCGTGCTGTTGCTGCTTTGAGCAAAGTTGGCGCTGGTGTGTCACAGAAATTTGACTTGTTCGTCGCAGAACAGAAGAAGAGTCCCACTTGGGGAAGTGAGTTCAATGAATTGGTTGGGAAGCAATGAGTGGAGCAAGGTTGTGAATTTGTCGCGTCTCTGTAGCTAGAGTTAAATAAATCAATAAAATGTATCAACATATGTAGCCACCCGAAGTCGTGATATTGCTCCCTCGAGCGAACACCCCTTGTGAATCTACCACACTATACCAACACTATGCTTACCTTATCTGCCTGAAAAATAGCTGACATCAACCTAAGGCTGGATTTWAAAAAAATTGAGTCGGCCCAGGTTCGAACTGAGGACCTTCTGTGTACACCTGAATGTTAGACAGATGCGATAACCAACTACGCCACCGACCCACGACAGCTCTATGTAAGAAATAACTAATTGAATTCGCATAGTATGCTTTCGGTATGCTTAGTGGGATGGGTGGTCTGTAAGCAATCTGTAAGTTCTGAAAAGATCCCTATCCTTTCAGCAGGTCACTCAATCAAGGCTTCCGAGTCAGTGTGCTTTGACATTCCCTCTTTCACCATCTATTAAATTAAGGAATACTATGGGATCATTGAGTCTGATAAACATCTCCCTCCTCTCCTCGGGTTTCAAACACCTTGATGCACACAGCAAAGGGACCATTCCGCAGCTCGGCTATGGGCGCGTCGTTCTTGGCTTGAAATACAAAACTTACTGGGTTTGAGCCGACTCTATATAAGTTGAAGAACTGACTCGTATGAATCCACCAAGATGCTTGCCTTCCAATCTCTCCTGACTACGGCTTCCGTCCTTGGTACCTCTATTCTTGTTCATTGCCAGAGCACCAACGTTTTGACTGCTGAGGTCGATGCGTCCATCGAGTCTATACTTGCGGATTGGAACTCTCCGGCAGGAGTAGGGGTAGCAGTTGTGCAAGGGACATCGGATGGAGGTTGGATCGTCGAGACAAAAGGCTATGGGTTCGCTGCCGTAAATGGTTCCAAAGTCGACTCTGATACGCTATTCGCAATTGGGTCTAACTCAAAGGTATACTGCCTTCACTGGAATCGTCAAAGGCATTGCTGAAAGACTGAATATAGCTATTCACCGTGCTGGCGGCAGGGATGCTGATAAGTAACGAAAGCTCGGGGCTCTCTTGGGACACAAAGATAGCCTCCGTCATTCCTCAATGGGGCCTCATGGACGAGTACGCGTCTTCCGAAAGCACGATTATTGACCTCATGAGCCATCGCACTGGCTTACCCCGGCACGATTTCATGTATGGGAAAAACGAGACCTTGGAAGATGTGGTGATTATTCCCAGTTTTATGTTGCCCTGGTACTCTTTCTAACGAGTTTGTTGTAGATGGGACGGCTCAGGTACTTGCGCCCATCTGCCCCATTCAGAAGCATATGGCAATATGCAAATACGATGTATGCAGTGCTCGCTGCATTGCCGGAGGTCTCGCAGGGGATTTCCCTAGCTCGATTTGTCAAAGAAAACATATTCACTCCTTTGGGCCTGAATTCAACGACATATTCAGGTCTACTTGCCACCGGAACCGGCAGATTAGCAGAAGGCATCGGTCGAGAAATCACTGATGCTACCGACATTTTCACTCAAGGAACTCCCAGGCCATTACCTTTCTGGTCGCAGACTGGGGAAGACGGTGATTGTAAGTCATACACTGCATCCATGCCTTCAACTGTTCATACCTTCTGTGAACTCTTTAGTTATATCAGGAGCTGGAGGAATTATTACAACACCAAGAGAAGTTGTAAGCATTGTTTGGTTTGATGATTGGAGACTGTCTAAAGTACTGTAGGCGACACTATTACAGATGCTGTTGCTCAACGGCGCTGATCCAATTTCGGGACAAAGTATAGTGCCACCCACTGTTGTGCAAACTGCCGCTGGGGGAGTTACCGTTCAGCAGTCGGTCGCGTAAGAAATTCGTTTTGTATGTTTCCCCCATCTTATGTCCTTTCCAGCGCCACACCCGAACTTAGYCCTGTTGTGTACGGGGGAGGCCAGGCCAGAGGAACATATCGAGGAAACGGTGAGTAGTAAAGGCTATCTGATACTGATATGNCCTGAGTGCTGGCTAATCCTATAGAGTATATCGAGGTGTGCATTGTTTAACTCTTTGTTAGGCCGTTCTAAGTTCCCCAAGCATGACGGTGGCGTTCCAGGTAAGTGTTGAATTCTATATGGATATCCCTTTCGATGACTAATGGGTACCATAGGATTTTTGTCCGCCATTTCCAGGTTTCCCAACAGCAATCTTGGAATTGCGGTACTTTCAAATGACGATAGCTTCGGATCCCTTATTTCACAAGCAATCAAATTCAGGATTGCTGACGCAGCCTTGGGATTGGACTCCATCGACTGGAGTAACAGGTGTGCAAACAACTTGTCGTGGTAAATACCCCATTGCTAATGCAAGTGGTAGGTTCAAGAGCCAACAATTGCTTGGCTGGGAAACTGCTTTGAATGCTACCANCCCTCGTTCTGATAATGCAACACTCCCTTCTGTTCCTCTATCATCTTTAGCGGGCACCTATAGCAACGACGGCTACGGGGATTATGAATTCTGCCTTATGCCTTACCAGAACCAGACCGTCTCTACTGCGTCAGAATCTTGCCAACAACTTCTTGATGACATCCCTATTGCTCTGAAAGGGTTCGCTTTCAACCCTGATGCACCCACTTTGGTCGCCAAAGTTAATAGCATCTGGGCTACACATTTTGTTTTACAACATTATGAAGGGGATATGTTCGACGTTTATGCTCTTGACAGTCAGGTCAGTGCGATCGATCTTGCCCATGATATGGAGTTCTCATTCTGTTCCTTGTAGCCTACCGGTGATGCTGAACGGCCCTACTGGGTTCGTGGTTACATTCCATCGCCTATCCGACCATCTGCCACAGCAGAGTTTGGAGCTGAGGGAGATGCAATTGGTTTAGCTTTGTACGGGGGAGTATGGGGTGCAGGAGCTGTCGCCCCGCCAACAGGGCCCACACTCCAGGAGAGAGCAGAAGTCTGGTTCACTAAATCCTAGGCTAGTCTAGATAGATTGTATAACTAGACGGACAGTCATTTGCCATAGTTAAATACATTTCACTCCTTCCTGTCAATATGAATGCTTCCACCGTGACGGTTATTCAGATGTCTCACGTAGACACAGAGGCATAAATGGCATCCCCTCCAAAGAGCTTGGACCGAGAGTACTGGCCGTACAAGGAATAACGGAAGTTTTGTCCTTATCGGAGATAGAGAAGACGAAAGTCCGGGTAAGTTCTACAAGGAAAACTTGTAGTTGCACAACGCTGCCCAAAGACGCCATGTCAGAGAGAGGAAAAGATCACGAAGAACAGTAGAGTCCTTACGCGAGGCGCCAACTATRKRACATAGAAGTTYAGAGATTMRAAAACTTGCCACGGAATGAAAGCGATAGTTCTCACCCAACACAAGTGTGATGCCCCCCGAAAAATGTAAACCTGGGTAGTTCACAATCAAGTATCCAGACAGGAGTAAGGAAGCTCTACATACAAGCCTGCGTAAGGGCCCAGCGGCGTCCGTTTCTTCAAATCTTCCAGCCATCTTGTAGGATTAAAAGACTCTGCGTCTTCCCCCCAGATTGCGGGAATGCTGATACAGATGAGGGTAAATAAAAACTACGAGCTGGCCAAAACGAAAAGGTCGAACCGGTGGTACGATGCGATTGTCAACATCAGAAGTTGACCTTTTTCAATAAGGATCTCCTTCACTGTTGTCCCATCCGAATACACTATCGGCTCAGAAAGTGGCAAGACGCCATCGCGTGTCGCAACGTGTTCCGCGAGGGGAAGTCCTGGGTAGAATCGTAGAACTTCCTATCATAAAGTTGAAGACCCAGAAGTTCCAGTGGTAAGTGTAAACTGACCTTGATATGGGCATTGAGGTATTTCAACTTATCCAGAGAACTAATCGAAAGCGGCCGCCCAGACGGACCACATACTTCGAGGATTTCTTCTCTTACCAAAGCTTGCCAGCTAGAGTCTTGTGCAAGATGATACAGGGCCCAACAGAGTGTGTTCGCCTACAGAGATTAAGCTACACGTCCTTCAAAAGATTTCGAGGTCTTATACCGTCGTATCCTGGCCAGCAGTGAGTATGCTCGAGACCATTTCGGCGGTAGTCCGGGGGGAATAGTTTGTTTCCGCTACTAGAGATGAGTGCATCATTCTATTTAAAGTATCACAAACACTCACCGAAAACATCCAGTAAGGATACATGTTCCTCCGGGCTTCTTTCTGAGCTCATGAGCTCTTCGAACATCYGATAAGTGTTTTTCTTGTGTTGTTTGATTATTGTCGAGACGCTACTCGGTAGGGCGAGTGTTAAAGACAGGAACGGTTTAGGTATATAGGGAAGCAGCGCGTCCAGTATTTGAGCACCTGAAGATGGCTTACAGGCTAGCGCTCTAAAATGTGGTTGTCAAGGCTCTACCGGTATATATTTACCTGAACTGGACTTACACTAGATTGCGATATGTCTGGACAAAGGGCGCAGCCTGGTCACCCTCCAACGCACGCATATCCTTGCGGATGAGAACTAGGAAAAAACGCCAGGTTGTCAGACTATTTCAAATCACAAGAGCCCAGTTTACCTTGACCAATCGTATTCAGTGTGGCGTTTGATACAGTTGAATAAATGTCGAGACTGTCTTCCGTGGCTGTTCTGGCACGGGTTGAAAGGACGTCAACTAGCTATGATAAAGTTGAATTTTGCATCCTTCATAATTGTGGTATGAGTAGTCAGTATTCACCTTCATGCATTGATCTTGGATCATGGGTATCAATGACTGCGTGTACGTTGGTGAGAAAACCACGCCCATTTTTTGGCGTAGCATACGATGGTGATCCCCTGTGCAACCACGTCAGCATACAAGTCAAAATTCCACGAAAGGTACTAACCTTTTGTAGAGAAAAAGTTGTTATCTCCAGAGATTAGCCATACTTTGTACTCCATTTGCGTTGATCGAACATATGTGGCGTCATTCACAATTGTTTTGAGGGCCAAGGGGTCAGAGACCATCAAGCGGGTTTCCTTCACCGATATCAAATTATGTCAAAAAGTGAGTTGAGTAGAGCCTCACCCCAAAACAGCCTGTGATACGGTATACCATCCCGAACTTTCTCAGCCATTCGAACTCGTAAAGCCCATATGGGAGATGGACCAGCAACTCCTTCATGTTACCTTGACAAAGTTAATTTTCGCAAGAGGGAACGATTGGGAGTTTTTGTTCGGCATACCAAATATCCAGGAATGAGATTTCGGGCCTTGGACTCGGATACTGTCAACGGTGCGGTTGTTCTTCCATCTTCCAGATACGAAAAGTACCAGCGCAACGATGAGCACAAAGAGTGTTACAGACATAGTCGGCCTGCACGGATGTGTGATGTTGGTCTAAGACTAAATATGATTCCTTGCATCAAAGTCAGGGATTTGAATGTTGACCATTGACCGGCCGTATTGAAGTTGCGGATGCCGTCATAGGAATACAGAGGGTCTTTGGGTTGGATTGATATAGGAAAGTTGTTGTCATTTCCTGGAAACAATAGTGTCTGAGGTAGAACCAGGAAACTTGAAATAGAAGACTGTGTCTGCCAGTGTATCACGATAATATAGTCATAAATTCAACACAAATTAGTCGTGACGTTTCACGACAGGAGCACGTAATACTAAATCCTGGAATCATTTTGTGACTCACGAATTTTAAGCAAGTAGCGCCGGCCGCATCGATATCATCCCATCCAATCCTGCAGGTATCTCAGTATTAGTCTAGGTAATTTTCTCCCGGTGTGTGGTATTTATTGGATGGTTTAAATCTTTCCAGTATTATTCTCTATTACAGGCTGTGGAACTATATATATGTCCATGGATCTACTTCCTTGTCGGCGATTTGAGTTATCCAAGATTTCCACATTACAGAATAGAACAGAACGTAGCGAGTATTTTGTTTAAGTCTCGCCGCAATCTGATGCCAGATGCAACACATAACATAAACAAAGAAAAACTGTATAAAATACAATAAACGGACGTCGAAAGCAATAAGCTACATGTACATTGGGTTTCAAAAGAAACGGCGATCTCCAAGGGCGTGGCGCACAGACTTAAACCATCTAGTGATGCGGGTTCTTCCATCCTCCAGGTTTATACCTGCCGCTGGAATTAGCAAAATTTGACGATACCCAGTTCTGTCACTCACCATTGCCATCCAACAGCTACAAAAGGGAGCGCAAATCCAAAGCCTAGCAAGCCCACGAACCCAATAGTGAAGGATTTCTTCTTAAGATAGTTGAATGGTAAATGCTAAAAAGCATACGATCAGTCCCTCTCTCTTCAGTCAAAAGAGAGGGAACACACCTGGGTCGTGGTATGAGGCTTAACGGCAGGATCAACGTAGATCGTCCTTCGGCCAAGTGCCGCTCTCGATGAAGGTGCCAAAGTGGCTCNTAAGAGCTCTTGTGGAGATTTGTGTAGCCGCCATTGGGATTGAGACAGAGATGCTTGGAAAAACGGCGCTGGAGAAAGGGTTTGGATTGAAGACCTCCTACTGATGAACCCATGGCTTTTATATACCCCTCGTAAACGACATCACCCGAGACAAATGGCAGATAATCAAGCTCTAGAGAGTCCCAGATGCGCAAAGAAACTCCAGACCACGAGTAGCGCCATCTATGGGCGCATCATGAGGAAGTCTTTAGCGGAACCGATGTCTCGACRGAGAGCCTAGAGGTGTGGCTGTGCTATGGAGGGGAATGTGGGGTTAATCTAGAATTCGAGGTGGTCCGCCAGTTGAATGCCTTGGATATGACGYGTCCGAGGAGAGATCCGATAGCACACCGCTCACTGTCGCCTATGTCCYGGACGCACGTAACTAGCCACAACGTCATACAAATCCACATCCACGAACTCGTCCTCACGCGAATCGCGACTGCGCCAGTCCCCATCCTGATCAGCCTCCCTACGAACATGGAGCCTCTGAGGTGCAGGAATYACAGGGTCCTCGTCCAAGTACTCGTCCAATATTGATCCGGTTGTGCTGCAATGCTCTCCTTCGTCATGCTTGAAATAGTCTGACCTTCTGTCAAAGTCCGGGGTGGGCAAGCGGGAAGGTAGAGGCGTCAAATTCTTCCGTGCTGGTAGCTGCTGCGTCCTTTGACTGTAGCCATGGCTGGCATACCGGTTATCCTCCATGACAGACGATTGACGAGACATGTAGACATGTCTTCCACTTCTGCCATCGCTACGAACAGAGGACTGTCGCGACGGAGCATCTCTGGATCGACGGGTGTAGCGAGAATCGTAGTCGGAGGTATGTTGGCGAGAAAGATACCGTCTGTGTTCAGGCTCATAACCGTAATCCACTGACGGTTGGCGCATTTCCTCCCTTAGTCGGGGAGCATACGCTTCGCGGGTCATCCTTCTTGGTTCTCCGTACAAAGGTTGAGGTGCCGGTGCCATGTAGGATGGAAGAGGAACAGACGAGCCTCGCTCAAGATCCGATTGGAAACTTGACTGTGACTTCTCATTGTTTTTACAATCCAAAGCCAACTTTTCTTTTTCTTGCGCTAACTTTCTGTTCTGGCGAAAGCCCATTACACCTGCAGCAAGCAGGATAGCACCAACGGCGGATAAAGGCACAGCGAACGCTGCGGTAGGCGGAGGAGTATGGGCAGTCAGAACCGCAGGCGTTGAGCTCGACGGAACCGGGGTCATTGGTGCAGGAAGTACGTTTGAAGTGACCACCGGAGCAGGTGCAGGCGCAGCTAAAGGAGCTTGTGGTAGAGAACCTGGTGCCACCGGGTCTGGATTAGGAGCAGGGGCAGGGGCAGGATTGGCACCATAATTGGAAGAGCTAGCAGCGGGAGCGGGAGTAGATGACGCTATCGGAGAAGATGAAGGGAGAACCTGAGCGTTCGTTACTGAGGCAGCCGATGCTTCAGATGCTAAAATCTTAGTTTTAGATAAATACATCGGAAGAAGGTGAAAACCCTACGTGATAAGGAGAAACCAGGAGAATGATGAACGGTTCCGAAATCATCTTTCATCTGGAGAAAGTATCCGCCTTTGTCTCCCACATCAGGAATAGCCCTATACACGCAATTAATCTCAGAAGCCAAGGGTAAAACTGGGGGTACTTACAGACTTGCAGTAAACATATTCGAGCTATCTCCCTCCTTTACATCGGGCCATACGGTAGACCCGCAATTCTCATTACTGGTTTCCTCTTCCGCATCGTCAGTTTCTTCTTCATCCTCGTCTTCCTCTGGTTTCGCCTTGTTTTTCTTGGAGCGCTTGGACGATGTCATAGAACATAGCTTGAAAGACGGCGAGACAATTTCTTTGTTACTTTTCCACTTGGCCGTGATCTTGTCTCCAGCCTTTAGAACATCACCCTTGGCGGGCGCGATCCATTTGAAGTCAGCGAGAGCGTAATGAGAGAGAGTCGCAATAACTATTAGAACAGCCGACCGACTTTGAATCCGCATAATGAAAGAAAAGGAGTAGTRTGAAGGGCGAGTGGCCAGCCTCGAGTGAAGAGAAATAGAAAATAGCAAAGGGAAGGAAACACGACCGGCGTGATGATGGTTCGGAAGAGGAATGAGGGAGTCCCAGATGGGACTGCGAATTCCTATTTACCTCCAGATTAGTCAGTCTTTTCATTTCATTGAACGCCACACAGGAAATACATTCTGAATACCCGTTACGCGTCGTGAACGGGTGTAGACGCGACTGAATCAACATCCATCTTGTAGTCTGGTATTTGGATCTTAATTTTTTGGGTAGCAAACTGCATGAGCTGTTCGCTAGAGTAAATAAGAAGCATTAGTAGATACACTAAGCTTATAGCTGGGACTGTGYACCTYTTCTTTTGTTTAACTCGAGTTAAAAGGTCCATRACTTCGTCTTGTTCCCGGATGAGCATTTCACCTCCCGACAACCCGGCAGCCAATTCTTTAGCTTGATTCAAAGAGTTCTTGAATTCGTTTGTCTAGTTGATTTTGAATGAATACCATTTCTATCTACTCCCAGATGAAGGAGCATACGGCTTGAAGAACAGCTTGCTTCGCTTGTGGGGTTGATGTTCCTTCAGCAGTTTGGCAGAGTTCAAGAACTTTGATCAGCTTTCCTAGAAGACTGCCATAGAGTGAAGCAGGTAGGTTCTGCGGTATTTCATCCATAGCAAAGACTTCAGGGACTAAAATGATGAGAGTCAAAGATCAACCTTGTACTTCAGACATACGCCATTTCCCGTTTAGTCAACTGCGAGGCGTTTCAGCACAGAACAAATTATTACTAGTTACATATCACTATATTTACACTGTTTGTACATGATAGACGAATACTAAATGTAATTTTCGATGTTGGCTTTCCGCCAGCGTTCCTCTGTGACATCGAACGCCACAGGAAGCCACAAGCCAACTTGGTCATCTGTGATATCCTYTAAGATGCTYTCCCTACCACATCGAAYTAGSGMWGCATCTTTTACTTCTCGACTGACRTTCTTCCCTAGAATCATATACGCCACGGCCTTACCACTCATCCAAGCATGAACCATACCTTCCCCAGTATAGCCTGCCGCAATCCACTCCCCTTCAGGTGCGAGCTTCGGTGTGGTGTCCTCTTCAGAATCCATACTCGATGGGGATACTATTTCAGAAGACCCGTCGGAGGATAAAAGAACAAAGCTCTCATCTGAGTCCCCGTCCAACTTGTCGACATCGCGTTCCTGTAGGGGTGGATTTCTCCCGGCAACTTTTGCAGGTAACCGTCCAACCCAAGGCATCCCGTCCGCCGAGATTCCAATGATCCCTCCCCAAGCCTTTTTCACTCTCCCCTTATCTAGGCCGAATGCATCATCAGAGGCAGTTGGACGTCCCTCTTCTCCCCATTCTTGCCCTGAGAAATATACRCCCAATGCGCCACTAAGATAAGCCTGAACACCGAARTTCCAGTCTCGATCATCGGCATTCCCAACTTCCTCRAAGAACGCACGTTCAGCGATACCACCTTGAAGAAATCCTCCCCCGAACATAAATTCAGCTGAAGGCGCAGGATAAGAGCTGTCGGAAGAAGAGGATGCCGGAGGTTGCTGTGTAAGGTAATCAAACCTCTCCTCCGTAATGCCAGGGTAAAACACAAAAGAGCGTGAGCCTGCCCAGGAATTATCTTCCTGTCTCAGTACAAGATTCGCAGACAGTTCGTCCTCATGAACTCGTCCGAGCCCCTGGCCAGGACGTTGCGCTGTCATGTTCCCCCGAATAGGAACAATCTTAGTACGCATCGGTTCGAGTAGATGCGAGGCCCACGCATTCGTTGCGTGAACGACATGCTTTGTATGGATAGGCCCTTTTGGAGTATGGACAGTATAGAGATTTTGAGGGGATTGAGATGGAGGATCAATAGATGTGCAAGGAGTATTTGAGAACAGGTAGAATTCTTCCGGATGCGCCTCCAACAGACGATAGAGTATACCTGTGATGAGGCGGTAGGGATGCAGAGACCCCGCTTTGGTGGTGATAGCTCCCACCACGCGCTCGGATAATTGTAATTTCTGCAGGTCATCAGCTATTGCACGCTAAACAGAGGAACGGAATGTCTACCTGAACACATTCTTCGGCTTCAAACACTGCCCAGTTTGCCTTCTCTTCAGGAATATCTACAAGATACTCTTCCAGCCTCTCCTTACAGCTATCAAACATATCTCGTTCGAAGAAAACATCAAACGTCTGGACCTCCCGACATTGACTGTCCTCCAACAGCCCATCTTCTTTAGCAACTTGAAGGAGTTCAGCCAGATGTGCGAGCCTAAATCTGATTATANCCTTGGCCTCTGCAATGCCATGCAACTTCTTCAAACGGTTGTACTCTTGATACAGGACTGGAGTACAATGACCGCCGTTTCTGAAACCAAATTGAGACCTCAACAAACGAGCCAGGCAGACCATCATCYCCATACCTCGCAGTCGCTCCAGAACACACGTCTCTTGCATCCAACATAACGACTTCCACAGCAGACGTTGCACTACCCAGCAAAGCCCTTGCAACCGATGCACCAGTAATGCCACTCCCAATGATGACAACATCTGCATAATGCGGTGGTCGTTCACCTGAGCAATATTTCGCAATGGGAGAAGGAGGAATAGCCCAATAAGGTATACATGGGTCTGAAACAGGAATTCCAGGACTCTGAGCTATCTTTTTGGAAAGTTTGTCGTACAGACTAGCTATCTCACGGAAAGTGACCAGAGAAAGTCGAAGTCGAGAGAGRATTSCACCCATTCGTGAGCAGATATCGTAGACGCAGAGTTAGGTTATATTTTAGCAAAGGGAATTTGGATGTGGCAAGGCACATGAGAGTCGGAAGCAGAAATGCCCAGGCGTAGTCACGGGATCATGAGTGGCAATTGAGGCGCAGATTCGGAAGGGAAAACGGTATGATTTAATGGATAGTTCAACTTCAAATTAATCATGAGGGTATAGATGTACGATATACGAAACATCCCTCGCCGAGATAGGTATTGTGGACACCGATGAGAACTTTTCAATGCATTGAACTACAAAACGACTCACGGGCAGAGGCGGGATGCGTCGACTTGGGACGATAGTGCATAGAAACTATTCAGTCCTTCGCCGTTTTAGAGAATCCGAGTTGCATTCTGTGATCGTAACACTGTCTTACCAGTGAGCAGATAACTCACTTCAGCGGTGTCAGCCACCCAAAGTATCTATATAAGCTGTCTGCATCCTTGAAGGGTATTCTCTATATCAGCCTTTAAGATATCCAAGTGCAGGACACTGAGATATCTGCAACTACGCCTCCACACCTCCCAATACGCCTCTTACTTTGAAATCCGTTTTAACCACCCTATATATTTACAATGAGATCTCAGCACTCTCTCCTTCCTATGCTCACGATTTCTGCTGCAGTCATCATGTCTGGCGCATCTCCCGTATCTCGTAGCGTAGTCTCTGGCTTTGGTGCGTCACTTGTTTTATCGTCCATCATTTCTCCGTCCTAAGACTCAGAGAATCTGCAGAGCCTTCACAGACACCTGGTTCTGCGACTCCATCAGCAACTCCCATAGGGGATGTGTTGTCTCAACTGAGAATCGTAGATACAATCAGGGGGAGGGAATTCCCAGAAGACGTCGGAGTATCCTCTGAGGCTCCTACAAGGGCAAGTTTGGGTAAAGGATCAATATCCCTCTCGAGCACCAGAACGACCACATCCAGGTCTTCGACGGCCGAAACAACTTCTCGCGATAGCCCTACCAGTACAGGTGGGATTCCGCCCTACTCTCAGGCTACTCAGCCCCCGATGACTAGTACGAGAGGGCCGACATCAGGGTCAACTGGACCACCCCCATCTTCCTCCCCAATGATCATAGAGCCAAGTTCAGCCTCAGGAGTAGTCCCTACTTCNGTTGCAGTTKCWGTAAGAGAAGAKAGAAGATWG
>LBLO01000106.1:30845-51115 GCA_004354395.1 Chondrostereum purpureum
AYMCGRAKACGATGTCAGGAAATTCGCTGYAGAGGGAAGACAAGCCCTAGAATAAATCTAGCCCAACTGACCACAGAAATACAACATTCATAATACAGTACTAAGCATTCGTCTTCATTATACCTGTGAAATGYCAGTTTCAGAGTGCGATGTAATAAATATGTTGAGATGTGGTTACCTTGCTCACTTCGTCCAATATGATACGTGTCCCCTCCACTATGATCTCCCATTCAGTCGTGTGCAATCTTTCTTCGAACGATTCGATAGATTCTCCTTTCTCTATAGGTACGTTTCTAACGACAATGGGCTCTCCTCGATCAACAACTTTAACGACGCGATGAACCATGGCACCGGAATGCTCGATCTGTCCTTTCTGAAAAGCTTCGTACGCTCTCTCGATAGAATGAGTACCATCAAAAGCACCAGGTAATGCTGGATGCAGATTTATCACTGGAATAGACCCCAAGAGAGTCAAGAAACCATCGCCGAAGACGTGCATCCATCCGGCGAGAACAACGGCGTCTGGTTTAGCTTCCAAGACCAGATTTGCGACTTGAGCGTCGTAATCGTCTCGAGTTTTTCCCGGATTATTCTTCAAGTATGGCTGCAGAGCCAGATATTTTGTGGGTATTGGAGGGTTCGCGTTTGCAGCACGGGTCAACCCATACGCAGCTTTTCTGTTCGAGACAACCAGGACGATGTTTGCAGATGGCAAACGAGGAGTGTTTTGGGCATCAATCAAAGCCTGAAGATTGCTTCCTAAGTGGCTTCAGTTGTACATTGTATAAGATTGAATCTAAAATGTACCAGAGCCAGATATCAGCACTACAATTCGCCGCAACATGATGATGATGGTGGTTTTCACAAAAATCGGAAAACCCGGCCCGGGCAACATCACTTTGGGACCGGGGTCCTATACCAAAATTACATAAGGATCAACTGATGATTTTAAACTCCGGTCCGCATGTTCCCCGCTTTTTCAACGTCTTCCAAGTTCTAGTGGAAAGCAATCGTTGCTCCAAACCAAACTGCTTTCATTTCTCCATTACTTGAAAAGAATGTATGTTCCGAACGCCTCCCGCATGAAGCAGAGGACGAAACCAAGAAGCCACCGAGTCGGCACTGTTTTTGCTGAAATGCCCATTCTGACAGTCCCTTTTTCATCTCTCAAAAATGTCCATCTCTGAATCCCCGCCGAGTTTGGATGCAAGTACTCTGGCCTTACTGGATTCTTTCTTGGCCTCTAGGGCAGAAGAAGAGCAAAGATTCAGTGAGCTTTCAGAGCAAGCAGCTGCCAGGATCGACGATGAATCTGATGCCAGTAGGCAGATGATGAGCGTAGATGATTTCCGGCTAGCGTTCGGGGAAGATTGGCAACTCAGTCAATTCTGGTGTGTACTAATTTCTTACTGATTTATCTATTCCTAGTTCAGTAAGACACAACAATATTTCAGGTATACGACTGTTTTCGCCAATCGTCTAGCAGAAAATTTGCATACTCTGTGTACGCCCTCATCCAAAGTTGCCTTCCTCTGCTGCCCAACAGCATACGTGGCTTTCCAGCACATGAATTTCTTGGATGGCGCCCATTTATTCGAAGTTGATCAACGATTCTATGTTCTTTCTCCTTCGCAATTTGTTCGCTACGACTTAGACGACCCGGACAACCTTCCCCAGGAGCTACTTGGATCAATCGATCTCGCCATCGCCGACCCTCCGTTCTTGAACGAGGTGAGAYTAATTCTTCTAACTGCTTTCGTTTGCGTGAACCAATCAAACCTCCGTGTAGAGAACAAACAAAAAAGTCGCACAGACCTTGAAACAAATTCTTCATCCCAGTCGCGGGAAACTATTCTTATTGACCTCGACATCCATCGAACCGACTTTGTATGAGGTCTACAACGAGCCTCCGATCGGTCCACTGCAGAAGACAGCAATGAAAATTGAGCACGGCCAGCTGGCCAACACGTTTGCTTCTTGGGGCTCTTGGGCAGGGGCAGAAAACTTTGGGAACAACTAGGTCGCCGTCAAATTCATAGAATACAGGCGTTTGTAATACCGCAGTCAACTAAATAGAGTGACGTCTCTGTGTATCAAGCCTCATATTTTGTGACTTTCGTTATTTTTAACCGGTCTTCGTATTTCCTTGGTCAACGAAGTGCTTTCTTCACAAACGAGAGTTACTCGTCAACCGTACAATCTATCGAGATCTGGTATTAAATTGTAAATTTTGCAGACTACAACAAGCCGTTGTAGCACAATGGTAGTGCGTTGCTTTCCTACGTGACAACTGTGTCGGCGATAGGCAGAGGTTGTGGGTTCGAGTCCCATCAACGGTTCTTTTTGGACCATGTAAAAGATGCTCATATTTTGTTGATAGGTGGGGGAACCCCTTCAGTACAGACTAGAGTGTTCGTACGGTGTACCACCTTTCATCCCTTGACCTGTTTTATTCTACAACTATCCTTTCTTGTCCCTCGCAAGCCATTTCGGATGTCAATACCATCCGCCAAACGCAGTCCAATACAATCAGATCATGGTTTTGCACCATAGGAGCAAGTATAAGATGGCTTAATCTATGGACCTAACAATATAAGCAGCATTTGGGAACAAACATTCAAGAAAGTCCGTCGGATGCATGTCCTTATGGCTAAGTCAGCCAAAAGTATGATTTTTCACGCATGACGTTCGCAATCTCTATCCAGATATAGCTTATGTTGGAAGATTACAACATCAGTCTCACCAAGTGCTCTGACTGCATTCGAGGTAGCGAGCAAATCTGAGTCCAACCAACACTGAATGAAAACCCTAAGCAAGAAATGAACCTACCTATCCCGTTTATAGGTCCAATATTTCTTCAAATATATGAAGTCTGTGAAGTGAAAAACTTTTCATGTTTAGAAACTACAGCAAAACATGGTGTGGGTGTAGACGGGCAGCCAAGCTGACACAGTGACAGTGATAAGATAACGAGACTGTAGCTGATATGATCCGAGGCCCTCCGTAATGAAGTTCTTACCTTCACATTCACCCTTCATCTGCCTAGGTACATAGCGATTCGCAGTATCATTATGGGAGCTCTGAGATAGCGCAAAACATTCTAWAATAACTCGAATTGTTGATAACACAGTCGAATGTCTTTACGGAAAGCCATTTCGTCTRTTTTCAGCCATCCTATYAGCCGTCGGATTCTANGCTATGACACCATTCCAATACGATACCCCGAGGAGCCTTTGAACCTCAGCACAAAGAAGCTCGGAGGATACTATGCACCCACCATTGGGGAAAGAGTGGGCAGTTACAAAATCATACGGAAGCTAGGYTKGGGGGCACATTCTAACGTTTGGTTGGGACAAAGTCTGCAGTGAGYAACRATGTTGGACAAGCCGGTTTAATCTAAAACATGTGGATAGGGAAACTGGAGAATATGCATCAATAAAGATACTATCTGCTCATGCTACTGCTGTTCAGCAGAATCTTTCGTACGAACTCAAACTCCTAGAACGCGTCAAGGCTATCCAAGAGAGCTCTACCCATCCGGGTCGTTCTCATGTCTTAACTATGCTAGAACACTTTCATCTTTCTTCTAAACATGGAGATCATCTGTGTATCGTTACAGAAGTCCTGGGAGACTCATTTGTTCCAAGTCCAGTTCAGGCAGGAACGGAGCCTATCAAATCCGTGACGAGACAACTATTGCAGGCATTGGATTTTCTCCATAGGGAATGTGAAGTCATTCACACAGGCCAGCCTTTTCCGAAAATCTATGATAGTAGAAACTGAATATAGTTATACAACAGATATCAAGCATCCCAATGTTCTGTTCGCCCTACCGAATGTCGGAACTGCATTGGAGAGCGATTGTTTGCTGGCTGCTGGGTCCACTAATGCCCCCCAAGCTCTCTCTCAGCCGATAACCGCGCCGTATGTTCAAGGGAAACAGTTCGTCAAACTAATAGACTTTAGTGCTGGTAACAGTTTCTTCAGCTTCTTCGACAAGCCATACTGATCCCCTTCATAGCGGCGTCTTCCCAAGGGTATCACTCCAACCGTATTCAACCGGACGAACTTCGTGCTCCAGAGGTTATTGCTGGTGTTCCATGGACATCTAGCGTAGATATGTGGAATCTGGGCTGTATTGTAAGGCACTATCTTTTGATATTCCTGGCTCTCATCAGAATGAAAATGTCAGATCTTCGAACTCCTGACCGGGAAGTGGTTGTTTTCATTAGCATCTCCCCTTGAACATCTAGCACAAATGGGACACGTCGTAGGACAGACTTTTGACAGGGACGTGTTCAAAGCGGGTGAATTCTACAAAATGTATTTCCGGGAAGATGGTAAGTCACTGTCTTGGCCTAGTCCAATGTATGATCTTCTCTGAAAGATGCTAAACCTGCTCTAGGATCATTACGGGCCAGTGTGACTGGAGTCGACCACCTCTCGGTGCGACTAGCGTCCGAGAAGCTTTTCAGTGAAGAAGAACTGCGACTGGTGTCGTCGTTCCTCCTATCGCTGCTGAGGTTGGATCCGTCCCAGCGTCTGACAGCAAAGGAATTACTCATGCATGAATGGCTGACGACCGAACGCTAGTTAAATAACAAAACTTTTTATCATAACTCTTTTCTAATATATACACAAAATCTTCTTCGACCACTCTACATAGAAACAAACCTGTTACATACATATAGTACTAGACTTGCACTAGAATGTATAATCCGAATTAATCAATGTCACTCAATTCATCCCCAAGGTCGACTTCCCGATAAACAGCTGTCTCTAAATTTCCAAGTTTTCCAAAGAAACTGAAATACTCGACCCCCTCTGCAATAGGCGTCGCCGTGTAATCTATNGGCATAGTCCCAACCCTCATGATAACTGATCCTTCCTGGGGGTGAGAGGCATGGAAAAGAGAACCTAGGAGTCGAGGATAGTTGAGAGTCTGATTTCCATCTTCGTCTGTTTCGACATCATATTCCTGTGGCAGCGAAACTTCCCTGAGTAACTTGCAATACTCGTTCTTGACTTCTACATATGGATAGCGCAATGTTTCTGCTGCAGCTCGTTGACAGGACGCGGAGAGCTTGGAAAAGGTAAGGATATCGGGAAGGCCGAGGTCCCCAACAATCTGCTCACACACTTCGACCGGAAGTTTTGAGAAAATTGATTCATTTGTGTTCAAGAAAAGAGGGTCAGAGAGATATGTGGGCGGCAAGACGCCTTTCATAATCTTGAATGCTTCTGGTAACGGATCGTGGGAGAGATGAACCATGAGACGAACGAGGGCGGTGATCCCTGGTGTGGTGGGTGTGGTGGCCCAGGCAGAGGGCAAAAAGGGAAGTGCGGGTGTGTGTTGCAAGACAACCTTGCGCTGATCGCCGATGTCAATCCGGACAACTGAGCAATGAAATAGAGAAAAGACAACGCCAAAGACGGTTCCACTCCGCGACAAGTCTTCTTCGATTGTCTTTACCATCTCACCAACAGAAGCGTACAACACGTCATCCTCCTCCAAACGGCCTACGACCAGAACGCAAAGATTTTCTTGAATCCAAGTGAGACCTATACTGAGCTCAGGCACCCAATCCAAGGGGATACTGCCTAGAGGTTGGTCCATCCGCGCAAGATATTTCGCCCGTGGGTTTTCGTATTCAGGTTCTTCCTTGACGTCAGGCTGTGAAAGACCATTCAATTCAAGAAAGAAGAAAGAGAATCGCCAGGGTACTGCTTACTGAAACCCGTATCACAGTTCTTCCGGCAAGAGCGACCAGACCAGCACAGAAACGCTGTTGGAAGTTATTGGGTTGGCCAGAGGCAATTTCGTGGACGATATTCATGATTCCACTTGAGGCACGGATGTTTCMGACCAAAGTCTCCATGACGGACACACGGACACATTCCAAGGCTATCATATTTTCGGGGGCATTCAGCAATGTATGAATGGAAATCGGCTGGAAACCATCTGTGGTGCGTGAGTTGTAGATTTGGAGGAAATCATCGTTGACGTTGAGGGGTGTGAGTTTCCACTTGAATCGGAACTCTTCCGGAGTATCCTCTCTGAAGCTGCGCGTTCCATAGTGATCAAACCCTTCAGAGAACAGTGAGGAGTGTCCAGATATATTTAGCTCGATGTTACCTACCGATGTAATTGACAAACTCATCTCCTTGAGGCATATTCGCAAGATCATACAAGGGCTTGGAGTCGACGTGAAACACCAGGTTATCGAAATCGATGGTATAGATCCACTCTATGAACAAATCGTTCTCCGGAGGATCCTTTTGGATTGTCACATCATCGAGTTGGACTTTTCCATCATCCCATTCATCCAGGAGCGTATTTGATTCCCTTCGATCCACTTCTTGAAAGCCCCGTGGGGGACTTCCGCGGCAAATTTTACCCCAAGATCACTTGGGTACGAGTCCCAGTGATTGTAATAGACAAAGTAGTACGCCTTATAACGGTAAACCTGTGGCGTAGCATGTCAGTTATGTGCCAATAGCAATGACTTAATCTGAAGCCGCACCCTAAATCCACGAGTTCCCATGTTAGAATGRTGAAGTGACAGATGGTAAAAACTCAATGTTCACTCAAGGGATGGCGACGCAATACATTTATGTTGGTCCGACAATAAATTTAATATAAGTATTGATGTGACGTGGTCCCGTGACCCGTCGTGCCGTGACTATAACTCCTGTCTGCACGTGGCTCATCGTGCCTCCTTCTCTAGAGTCTCAGCTCTGTTTTCTCCAAAAGCAATATTAATAAAAAATGGGCACGCGCGGCTACAAGGTTCTATACCTCCATACGGCATGAGCAGAATCTTACTTCCGCCTCGCTCTACAGGTTTACCGGTATAAAGGGTATTATTTTGTCTAGAATTCAGTAGCACTGTTCCGTCGGATCCTGAGGATTTTAAGTTGTACGTAGAGGAGAAATCTCGAGCCCTGCAAAAAGAACTCGATGATTGGGACGGTGACGAGGAAGACGAGGAGGGCATCCACTGCTCGCCACCTCAGAACGGCTTATTTATCAAGTGGATTTATACCATCGATTTCGACAACCTTATTTTTCTCGTTGACAATTGTCCTGTTTATAATCTTGCAAACCTTCCACGAGGTGACACGTTTGTAAACTGCATTGGTACGAAACCCTCAAGTCTAACAGCGGCCTTCCTCACACTCTTTCGCAGGATACGATCACTATGGTATTCGCTCGTTCAGAGACAAGACCCCAGAACAAAATAGGTATCATTGGCCCGAACCCCATACATCCCCTGTTGAAGGCAGGCTTCTACAACTTTATCAACAATGCGCGAAGCCTTCTTCTACGATAGTGCCTATCCATGAGCTGCTTCAGGTTCAAGAATACCTGAACAACCTGGAAGATGTACGCAACGCTGTTGTTGAAGTATTCATCAGTAATATCTGGGCTGAACGCAATTTGCTGAGTATGGTTTATGATATGAAAACCGCCTCAGTATACACCAATATCCAGAGAAGGTTTATCAATACCATGGTGTCTCTGGCAAGCAAGTCTCTGATGCTCTCCCATTATTACTTTGTGAGTTAATGATCTATATTCGATTCTATCCATTGACACATTGTTTCTTTACAGGATTTCTACCTTTTTAAGGAGAAGGACGTGCCTAAATTACAATGGATCCGACCGAACATTTGCCTCAACATCATGGCTAATTTGGAAGATGTAAATACCTTACAAGCAGCGATAGGTGAAATAGTCGAAGCCTTCAAAGAGGAAACTATCAGTGGGGTCGTCTTTGGCATTGTCCTGTCTCTCTTTCAGTGCTCAATCGTGCGTCTGGAGGAGGTCCCGGGTGAATGCGGTCAGCGCAAGATCATCTTTCAACACACTCCCCTCTTGATGTTCCTGCCCGATACACACGCTACTGAGCCCTCGACTCCGGGTATTACAGCATTTGTGCGCCTCTTGGTCCACTCTCGAGGAGATGCTGTACAGGAAGCCTTCAAATTAATGCAGCACAGAGCATCCCACCGCCTTCCGGATGCTGTTTCGACGACACTCATCGCGAAGAGAGGCCTATTCCATAAGCTCCCTGTTGAAGTGTGTCTTTGCATCGGAACCGCCCTGTCCATCGACAGGTTAATTTTCTTCGCCATGTATTCTCCATCCTGTTGGCAGGCTGCCTCGGAGATCTTGCGCCATACATACCATGTTCTAGACGACAGGGTCAATATATGCAGGCTCACACAATCACTACATTGGCCTGCATATCGTGAGGAGGATGTCGATCTGGAGGATGATAGATCGGAGGAAGTCGAAGAAGAAAGATACCGCAACCAGAAGAAGTACCTATGTCTTCGCACTACCCCACTGCGTGCATGGCATCCTTTCCTAGGAAATGGTGAGATGCACATTGGGCCAACTAGTTTCTTAGTCGGCATTAGTAGCGGTGAAATCTTGTCCGTCCAATGTTGCGGTTCCTTCCTTGAACCATTGTGATCTGTAATCCATGTCCCTTATTTTGATTCGTTGTCTGCTTGCAAATGTGCATTGGCATAATATAATACTAGATTTCTTCTCGCCTCTAAACAACCTCCAACACTGGCTTCCAGCCGTTGCCAGGATAGTTGAATAAAACAAAGAACGTCGCAGTCAAATGGTTAAGTCACGCCTGAAATAATGGGAATACGTAAATGCAGCACACTAACTAGGTCTCGATTACCTTTCCTGATTATCAAGCAACTGGAAGAATTCATCAGAGGCCTAACCCGAGGATTAGATATGACAGGTATCGATGTCATACAGAGAAACAAGGAATTACACAGTTGTACAGTAATCAAAACAGGTACTATAAAAGAGTGGAAACGATGATAACAAGACCCAGAAACAGATACTCATTCTGTAACAGTGAACAACCCCCGCGTGAACTCCATATCATAGTCGGACAACAGCTTTCCAGGAGAGGGTGGAACCAACCTTACTGTCGACCCCGTTCCTCCCTTCTCCATCTCCATCTCAGGCGTAAGAGGTCCAGGGGTGTCCGGTTCGGTAGTCACAGGCGAAGATAGATTCCACATTGACTCGGTCCTCCTCGGAACTTTGACGATGGGTGCGTTTCTCTTGATCCTTCCCAGAAGATTCATCCCTCTCTTGCTTGAGGTCATGATGGGCGGTTCCGGTGACCTGGAGAATCCAATCCCGTGTCCGATTTGCTCGATTCCTTGAGGAAGGTCCAAGTTGCTCGGCCTACGGTAGTGCAATTGCAGCAGATTTGGAACGCTCGCAGTCCTCGGGAGACGTAGTTTCTTGAGTCCACCGAGACGTTGAGAAATCGATCGTTGTTTCCTTAGTTTTGGTGTCGGCGAAGAATCCAGAACAAGGGGAGGTGCTTCAACTTCGGTTTCATCGTCCAGCGCGTCCCAGAACAAAGCCATCCTGTCTTTGGGTGACAGAGGATCAACGAGAGAGCGGGAATCCCGTGTTGCAGCGTTGGATATCGGACTTCCTGGATGTTCGTTCGGAAATTGTTGATAATCCGCAGACGCCGAACGGAAGATGGGCGGAAGGAGGTTTTGAACACTACCACGGGCTTGCTGAGAGAAAATCGACGAGGCATCGTTCAGAGAAGATTTGCGAGAATGGGATCCTTCAGTTCGACGGGGTGAGGATGATGGGCATATTTCTTTGTCTTCCTCTGCGGGAGATTGAGAAGGAGGAATAGAAACTGCGAGATAGCACGCGTCAGCGGTATCAATACCTGGCAAGAAAATACATACTTTGTGACGTTTCGTTTCTTTGGGTTGCACCTTTTTCATCGTAGATGACTGAGGAGTTCAGGCTAATGGGTACTTAGACAACTATCATTGAGTATACGACAGGCTCGCGCTTGCCTGGAGAGGAGGTATTCATGATCCTTGACTTCATGGAGTGTTAGACGGGAGGCAGGGTTTCGCTCTAGGCACTACGAAGGGGGTTAGGGAAAAACCCTCAGTAGTTGGGTAGGACATACTTTCTGGATGAGATCTTGCGCAGGCGAGCATCTGTCAGGGAAAGAAAGCTTGTCATGCAACACTCTGTTAGCAATGTCGGCTGGTGATAGAGAGAAACGCTTCATKGCAAAAGGATGCTTCAAGCCATAACATTAGAATATGAATTCAAACGAATGTGAAGGCTAACCTTTCCGAACAACATAAAGTAAAGAACGGCGCCAAATCCCCAGACATCAGCGCGTTCTTCGACAGACCAGCCGAGAATTGCCTCTGGGGCACGGTACCCAGATTGTTCGCTAGTAAGAGAAGAGGCCGTTTCCTCATGATTTAGAAGGGGAGTACATGGTATTTGTTCGCGCTGTGGGATGATCCTAGAATAGCGAAAATCGGAGAGACATATATACCCATCAAGGTCAATCAAGACGTTTTCTGGGGTGAGACCTCCATGGATGATGCCAATCTTGTGAAGGTTTTCAAGAGCATCAACCTATATTGAATGTACTTAGTAATTGCACCTGCAGAGAAGACCGTCAGATCGTTACCATCTCATTAGCAAATGTCACTATTTTCTCTCTCCCTAGGGAGCCGTTTACTGAGGCGTAATCCAGGAGAGAACGAGCGTGATGATCCTTTAATACTCTTATTAGTCCTAGATTCTCNGCCTAAGAGGTCAAATAACATGCCGTGATAACATAGAGGAAATCGTGTTCCAAAAATGACCACTGCATTCTGGCGATGGATCCCAAATCCGCTTCATGGATGAGTTCAAGGGCGGCGTGTTCTGGCGAGCAAGATACGTGTCCGCAAGATTTGCTACGTCGCACTGTATATACGACCTGGGTTTTGCGAAGAACCCAAGTGCTACAGTCAGTGCTCTCGGAAACGACATCAAAGCTTGAAAGACGAAGAGGCTGAAGATACGATTAGGTGAAATTTTAGCGTAAGGTGCYAGTGWACATACCGGCTCGTACTCAAACGCATCTTCTAAGATCGTTGAGAGGCGATTATTCTCGGCCTTTGGGGACATGACCACAATTTCCTATAACCTATGAGAACATAGATTTCAACTCGGCCGAGCGGGTCGCACCTCGATATCTTCGTGGTCCCATTCGGAGACAATATTGCTAAGATCGGTGTACTCCTAGATGGCACGTTGGTCGAAATGACACAAGGAAGAGAAAGTAAAAGAGGTACTTCAATGTCGTAGCTTAGGTTTGGTTCCTTCCTTTCATCGGTAGGAAGTGTAACGTCTAGAAGAAATGAACCATCTCGCCCAGGATCGAGGATTTCAGAGAGAGATTCCTACAAACGCTTAGACTAAAATCAGCACCAACAGCTAATTTTTATGCATACGGAGAAAGGGCCTGTGTCTAGAGTATCGAGAGGAAGGGTTAACGCGTTCGGAGGATTGGAGGGCTGTAATACAGAATGCTAGATGCACGAGTCAAAGCCTGATTAATACTGCATGCAAATATAGTTACACAGGATGGACAGTAATTCGCAAAAGGATCCATTGTTGAGATTCAAGTATCGCTTAGCCTCGTTTGGCTGTGGGTGTCGCAGCAAAGGCAAGATAGTGAGGGTAAGGGAACAACATATGGAAACTTGTTTTCGGCATGTTTCCCGCAATTCAATCTCCGCCTTGATGAAACAAATGTGTACTACTGATTCCTTAGCTTTGACTTCGCATCTATTTTCAAAAGGTGAGGTACTCATTCGCCGCGAGTCCCATATCGATGGAAAATTTGAGCCTCATTTGCTTCGTGGTTAGTTGCCAATGTTAGCGATGTCTCATGCCAGTGGCAAGTTGTTTCGTTCGTTGGCCATTCTTTGAGCTTCTGGAATTAGAAATTGGATAGCATGAGGTCCATGGGAGTCTATTCATACCTATCGCACGTATGAAATTGAAACTTTCTGTCTCATATGTTGCTCGAATAACAAGGAGTTCATACTATACGCGGCAATAGTTTGAAGGGTCATTGTTTCACTAGCCAATGATTTGACATGGTCAGAGCTTGCAGAACGTCTCAACAGTTTAATATTATCTTGCGTTCAGAATCATACGTCTCAAGCAGCTGCGTCTATTGGAGGCGGGATGACAGACAAATTACTGGACAAGTTCTGCTACCCGAAGCAAATAGTTGGGTTACGGCTCTCCATCCTATACTAGTCCTATATGACTCGAATACACTTCGCTAAAGTACGGTACATACCTGTTTGTTTTGGACTAGGTTGTCTAAGCTCACTCAACCATGGGCCTTTGAGGAATTGTGGCGTTGCACAAAATGGACCCACCCCGAGTCAGAGTACTCGATGCCGGGTACCGAATGCCNTGTCGGCCGGATCACGTAACACAGGCAGAAACGGGCGGAGTTTCGGTCGGAGTTGGACATCGTYGGTTGCCCTCAACCACCTCCATCCCTCKTCGTTGTTCACAGCAGCGACCTCAAYACCCCCCGTCGCGGGCCRAATTCGCAGATATTTGGCATACTCTATCTGCTGGCTTCATTGACAACAGCTTTGGACGTTTTCCGCCGGATTTCCATTGCCTGTCTTGGTTTTCTGTCCCGCATCATCAACAAAAGTTCCTCTCAAAATCCACCTTTTCACCCCAGAGCTACCCTCTAATTGGACTACGACGCGTAGATATATCATTTTGGACGTATCTGGAGAAGTTTTTGCATCAGTCACCCCCTCAGTCCGCCAGTCATGCTTGGGCACCAGTTTGCGTACTCGGCAGCCCCGATTCGCAAGGTGAAGGAGGTGCAATTTGGTATTCTCTCTCCAGAGGAGATTGTGCGTTCATAACTAGCTCTTGTCTATGAATATCTCGCTGAGTTGTGAATCCAGAAAGCGTACTCGGTCGCCAAAATTGAACATCCAGAAGTTATGGACGAGGCTACCCACAAACCTAAAATGGGTGGTCTTATGGATCCACGGATGGGCACCATCGACCGGAATTTCAAGTGTCAGACTTGCGGAGAGGGGATGNTCAGAATGCCCGGGTCATTTTGGTCACATAGAGTTAGCGCGACCAGTATTTCACCCAGGTGCGTATAACGCATGTACGGGCGCTTTCCCAAGTACTTATATTCTTCAACCTCACTAGGGTTCATTGTGAAAGTGAAGAAGATATTAGAGTGTATATGCGTTAATTGTGGAAAACTGAAAGCCGATATCGTGAGTTGTTATCTCCCTTTCCTCTAACTCGTTTCGCACCCCCACCATCCCAATTTTCTGGGGGCTCTCACCACATACCATGGTGAACCCCAAACCCGCTCCACGTGCTATTTGGTCTTGTACCCGTTGGTCAGACTATCCTTCCGCCATCGGGCACGGGGTTTAAGCTCTCTCAGATACGCGTTTTCGGTCGCTTGATCGCCGTGTCTGTTGAGGCGCCTCAAMGTGTGCTCGGTGGGGGTTGGACGCGAGGTTGCGTGGTGAAATGGGGGGCAGAGCGGGATAGTGCGGAAAAAATGGTTGGAAAAGGCTTCTCCGCCCTCATCTGTAACGCAGTTTGAGTGGTGTGTGTTTGAGCCAGCACTAGTACTTTGATGCCCCCTTATTTTATTTGTCGTATCGACGTTTCCTGTTCGGATGGTGTTGCACTCGAAATTTTTGGTAGAACATAACACTGACATTCTCTTTTCATCCTCCCTTTTCATGTCCACTCCATCTCCTTGCAATCTTAATGTTAAAACTGTAAGTCGGACAACAACTTTGCTGACAAAATTCGCCACATTCGCGACCCTAAAGCCCGCATGGCTGCTGTATGGGCTCACTGCAAGACAAAGATGGTCTGTGAACCGGATGACCCGAAAGAAGATGGAGAAGGAGATGCTGAAGAAAAGAAAGGACATGGTGGATGTGGGCATGTACAGCCGCAAGTACGAAAGGAGGGCTTGAAGTTGTTCGTACAGTATAAGAAGAGTAAAGATGATGACGATGTTCGTTGGGTCGCGCTGTTTCCGACTCCGCCAGGCTGACATTTTCTTTAGGATATGAAGTCTTTGCAGCCAGACAAGCGGTTGATCACGCCGCTGGAAGTCTACACGACATTCAAAAAGATGACGGATTCCGACCTCCTCCTAATCGGTCTATCAGAGGAGTACGCCAGACCTGAGTGGATGATTCTGACTGTGATGCCAGTTCCTCCTCCGCCAGTGCGGCCTAGTATTGCTGTTGATGGAGGCGCGATGCGTAGTGAGGATGACTTGACCTATAAACTCGGTGACATCATCAAAGCGTCCGCCAATGTGCGCCGCTGCGAGCAGGAAGGTGCCCCTGCCCACGTCATTTTCGAGTTCGAGCAGCTGCTTCAGGTATATCATTTCTGAAATCTTGTCACAGCAGTTCTGACCTGTAGCAGTTCCACTGTGCAACATACATGGACAATGATATCGCTGGCGTGCCGCAAGCACTCCAGAAGTCTGGACGTCCCGTGAAAGCTATCCGCGCACGGTTAAAAGGAAAAGAGGGTCGGTTGCGGGGGAACTTGATGGGTAAACGTGTAGATTTTTCTGCTCGGACGGTAATCACTGGTGACCCGAACTTGGAGTTGGACGAAGTTGGTGTACCGAAGAGCATCGCTTTGAATTTGACATTCCCCGAGCGAGGTAATCAGTCTTGCAAATTCCATGTGTGCTTGATTAATCAGTTTCGGTCCAATAGTAACGCCGTACAACATCGAATATCTCTGCAAGCTGGTTCGCAATGGGCCGTTGATCTACCAGGTGCCCGCTATGTCGTGAGGGATACAGGGGAGCGTATCGATTTGCGTTATAACAAGCGGGCAGACGCATTCTTGCAGTTCGGATGGGTGGTAGAAAGACATCTCAGAGATGGAGAGTGAGTAAACCCCCCAGCTTCTGTTGGCCGACCAGTCCTTAACACACTCTCCAGCTTTGTGTTGTTTAATCGTCAACCAAGTCTTCACAAAATGAGTATGATGAGTCAYCGAGTACGTCTGATGCCCTACTCGAGTAAGTTTCCAATTCAATGCTATTCATTCAATGTAAACTGAATGGCTGCTCTAGCCTTCCGATTAAATCTCTCTGTGTAAGTGTATCTCGGGCCTCCTGGTCTGCGTTGGAGCTTATCCTCATCCATAGAACGCCCCCCTACAATGCTGATTTCGATGGTGATGAAATGAACATGCAGTACGATTTTTTCAGCTCTATTTCTACTCGCATGTCTGACGAACTTTTTTAGTGTCCCGCAAAGTGAAGAGACCCGTGCCGAGCTGAGCCAAATAGCATGGGTCCCGCGCCAGGTCGGTTTTCATCTTGTCAATCTGGCTTACCATTTCTTAACCCTGTTACTAGATCATTTCCCCACAAGCGAACAAACCTGTCATGGGTATCGTGCAGGACACCCTGTGTGGTATCCGCAAGTTTACCCTTCGGGATTGCTTCCTTGACTGGAACTTGGTGCAGAACATCTTGCTGTGGGTACCGGATTGGGATGGTACAGTGCCAATCCCCGCCATTGTGAAGCCCAAGCCGTTATGGACCGGGAAACAGATCCTTAGCTTGGCCATTCCTCGCGGTATCAACATACTCCGTGCTTCCGACTCGAAGTCATCCAATCCGGTTTTCGACGATGGGATGATGATTGAGAACGGTGATCTCATCTTCGGTATTGTCGACAAGGACACAGCTGGTGCGAAACAGGGTGGTCTTGTCCATGTCACCTTCCGGGAGAAAGGCCCAGAGGCCACCAGGACCCTCTTTACAGGTCTTCAGACTGTCGTAAACTATTGGCTTTTCCACAACGGGTTTAGTATTGGTATCGGTGACACGATTGCCGATCCGTCCACCATGGCACACATCACCCAAACTATCTCAACACACAAAGACAAGGTCGTCGCGATCGTCGAAGATGCATACCATGACAGACTACGTGCAAAGCCGGGTATGACAATCCGCGAATCCTTCGAATCTATGGTCGAATTGGAGTTGAATCAGGCTCGTGATACATCTGGTCGGTTCGCTCAGAAGAACTTGAAAGAAGACAACAACGTCAAGCAGATGGTGGTCTCAGGCTCCAAGGGTTCATTCATTAACATCTCGCAGATGTCTGTCTGTGTAGGGCAACAGTCTGTCGAGGGTCGTCGAATTCCTTTCGGCTTCCGCCATCGTACGCTCCCTCATTTCACCAAGGATGATTTCAGCCCCGAGTCTCGTGGTTTCGTAGAAAACTCCTATTTGCGAGGGCTTACTCCTCAAGAGTTTTTCTTCCACGCCATGGCTGGTCGGGAGGGTTTGATTGATACCGCCGTGAAGACCGCCGAGACTGGTTACATCCAACGTCGGTTGGTGGAAGCAGAATGTGATGGTGTGCTATGATGGAACGGTACGGAATTCTCTAGGAGATTTGCTGCAATTTGTGGATGGGGAGGACGGTATGGATGGTGCATTCATTGAAGCACACACACATTTACGCTCAGCGACGCGCGACAAGCAGTTCGAACACAACTACCGAGTCGATGTCACCGACGTCGGCGGTGGTTTACTCCCTGGTGTATTGCAGGTAGGATTAGACGATAGCTCCTCGGTGCTGCAAGCCAGGTTGGACGAAGAGTATTGCAACGTCGACGCTAAAGTCTCTTAGTATCTCCCTGTCAACCTCTTCCGTATCATCCAGAATGGTACCCAAATCTTCCACATCGACAGAGCGACCTGGAGCCTGTAGAGATCATTGATTCTGTCAAAGAACTCTTCAAGCGCCTCATGTCGTTCGTGGTGACGACTATCTTACCCGCGAATCCCCAGCGAATGCTACCCTTAGGTTCAGCATGCATCTACGAGGGACTTTAGCGCCTCGCCGTGTGCTGGACCAGCGACACTAATGGGACAGTGACGAAGGCGCTCCCAGTTCCCACCGCAAATCCAATGAGTAAAGAAGGGACACTGCGAGTTGTGTGATCTCGTTGATTTTGTATTAAATCATGATTGTCTGACTATGCGCCTAGCTATAGTTACCAGGAAGAAAGACCTACACATACCAACCTTGCGCCCCGTCACTTATGGCTTCGACAGCGGTGGATACCCCGCGCGGTATGAATCCTGTGCTCGACGACGAGGGGATAGACCGGTCTAGGACACGAATGGAGACAATGACCTCTTCCCTTACGGCGGGAAACCTTTCGTTCGCAGGGACCCTTTGGGTGTCGGATAGATCGCGACGCATGTTCCCCGCTGCTGATTGCAAGTCCCCTGAAGTGATGACACGTTTCTGAACCTCTTCTGACCCACTTGTCAAGTGTTTCGTTGGCTGAGTGGATTCAAATTCCGCCAAGGCAAGAAGGTGGGAACAGTGCTATGGCTTCTCCCTTCCCATGCTGACCACAGTTTTGGCCAGATACGAACTTTTGAGCTCACACCATCATTGGGCTTTCTCAGTCTTTTAGTTTCTGGTCTCTCTCATTACATTTCCATAGACACATAAATAAGATGATAGTGGCTGCTCTTCAATGAAGATACCATTTGTTCGAAAGCAGTATGTGCATAAGACGGAATGACTAGTGTACATAAATGGTAGGGCGCTAATATCAATGTGTATGACTCGTCATCTTAGGCCGATCCTCTCAACGGATTCTGAAATACCCAAACCTTGACAGTTTTTGATGATTTAACTACTGATCATGAAATATTAGGCTCGATAAGGCAACCCTCCAACGTGGAACGTAGGGCACGAACTCGGAGGCGGCTTGATTTGAGACTACATGAAATATATGTTTATAGCCGTTTTCATAATTATGCGGAAATCAWKCTGATTTCAATTTTTGTGTGGCAGCGTTTGTCTGCCCCGTCTGATGAAACGGAAGGCATCGGATTTGACGGATTTCCTCGGAAAGTCTTCCGACGGACCCAGATATTCTTGAGTAGCCAATCATCGCGTCTGAAAATCAATATGTTAGCCCCGCGTCCGTGTCACGAGACGCTCGGAATCAGATTTTGAGGCAGGCCGGGGCAACACAAAGAGGACCAAGCATGAAACGAAATCGCTTGATTTTCCGCATAATTATGAAAACGGCTATAATGGGTGTCATGTGGCGCGTGTTTGTCAATGTGTGAGACATGTGGCTATCAGAACGCGACTTGAGCTTGAACGTGCACGACGACGAGACGCAGACTACCGTATGAGGCTCTGCCACGGAAGGAGTCTGTCGTCTTTTTCTTCTACTGCTGTTAGAGATGCAGAATGCGGGGAGTTTGTTTCAATTCCCGAATCAACCAAGGACGGTTTGGTTCAAAAGTACATTCCTATTGCTATCTGTTGCGACGACTTGGTCACTAATGAGAATACTGACGACGGAACACGTCTGAACGTTAGAGGATGGAAAAAACATGCAAGGCCTCTCGGTCAGTTTCCTCTTACAGTTGCGACTCGCTTCATTTTCACATATTGCACATACCTGGCAGAAATAGACTCCATTGGATCGGGAAGGACTCTATATCATAGTTTTTNATACCATAGCCTTCTATATCATAGGCTTGAATAATATTGAGGTCATATTGCTACTACTTAAGCCTTGAGGCTAGCTACCAGCGAAAACAACCCATAGTCACATCCGCATGCACTGAGAAATTGGGGCCGACTTGCCAAACTTCATTATGGGGGTAAATATGTATGGGAGATTGGACACATAAATATGTTGTAACTTTGTATAACACCTTATCCTCACCAATGTATATAATGTCATCCTGCGTGAACTACAGAAAGCCCTTACTGAACACTGACTTCGGCAATGGGGTCATCGACATTCGATGTCTACACGGCATTTCCCTGTTGCAGGATCCCAGCTGCAAACGACACCACCAATTTGAACCTGCAGAGGTGGACGAGACCCCCGGATTGCCAGGNCTCTGGAGAAAAGCCACTCCCAGGAGGATGATATGGCTGCGGACGCCNTGTGGTTACGGACTCTACTGAACCTTTGGTTCGGGTTGGGGCGCACGATGTGCTGAATAGAGCTTTCTGGCTTGCCAAGGGCAAGGTAGTTTATATTGACCAAAACATTCAGAATAAGCTCGAAGAGGACACACTACTCGATTGTCAAAACCATAACACGTAATTCGAACAGGAAAGGTGCTGCGTACCATGGGGCTTGAGGTTGCAGTAGTTCCTAGGCCAACACTTGCCGATTGAATGCAAACACGCAGTGAGATGAGTTGCGAATATCTACTAAGAAATGGAAGGTGAAGATCGGAGAAACACCAGTCGCCCTCAATCACAGGGCATAGTTCCAGACTGGTCAAAGTGGACATATGCCTGTGTAGGATGGTGCTGTAGAACTCAAGAACGGATTTTCTCTGGTCAGGAACCTTTTGAAGAACTCTGATGGCGAGATGAGAAAGCCCACTAAAAGAGGAAATGAATTTGAACAACGAGTCAATGGAACCATCCACCACCCCAGTAGTTAAACTTCGCAGCGCAATGCTCTCCTCCCGCAGTGCGCTCCAGAACGAACCTNCGTGRAWAGCTCCGAGTGTTTCCCGGGTGGAGATGGAGGGACGTCAGAGACCTGCAATGCCGGGCCATACCAGTGTCGAGAAATAACCCCGGAGTATGTAGAGCAAAATGAATCAATGAGAGATCCGGAACTCCAAGCAAACAGTCCCCAAGGGAAATATCGACAATTTGAGAGGTTGTCTGCCTATAAAATGTGGATGGCTTAGTACCAAGACTAAGTGAGGTGAGGAGTGGAGCGCTGTGTGTTAAGAGCTTCTGAAATAATGCGTTTGGCGCTAGCAAAATCGATCGCCATTGTGCCTCTTCAAAGTTGAGTTCCAGTTTCGTGACTGGAGGGAGCTGTAGAGCAGGATAAACGCTGTACATCGGTAGAGTTGTTTCCAGGGAGAACGCCTCGAATTGGAGGAGATGAGATAGTGCTGATGTGACTGCGGAAATAGTCCAGCTGGGATCAAACGATGACGGTGACCAACTAATTATAAATAAAGCGTAAAGCGGTGAAGAGAGTATTGTCAGACAATAAAACGCACTGTAGACTTCGAAGAGAATGGAGTGATTTCAAACATGGTTCTAACAAAGACTCTACCAACCGCATTGCCAATGTAGGAAAACTAGACACGGGCTCAGATATGAAAGCCGGGGTATCGTCCCCGAAGAACTCAATGACACCGTCTGGGGGTGCTGTGGGCGATAGAGACCGGATCTGGAGGTGGCGGATATGATGCACAGCAGAGGGTAGCTCTGAGCTAAGGGCCAGTAATAACGAGACAGATGCAGCGCGACGCGGGCGTCGAAGGTCAAGAATGACCGAAGAAAGAACC
>LBLO01001060.1:0-11934 GCA_004354395.1 Chondrostereum purpureum
TAGGACTGAATTTTTGTCGTCCCGACACTCATGTGTACGTGCACCGATCACCATACTCTTGCTTCCTGATATGCATATGGTGGAATTTCAGCAACAAGGCCGTGGCAGATGGCGCCATCTATTTCATCCTTGATCATTCCGTCTCTTCAAGAGTATCTCGGATGATGTTTGGTTTATCAGTCAACATCGAATACAATCCTTCCGACCCTCAGCACATGTGTAGGAAGGCACAGAGCTACGAAGCGTTGGACGGGACTAAGAGGATATCAGATTGGTTTTCAGTAATCCTGGCTAAGGTTAGTGGCCTCCATGCATCCATGAAGTTTAACCTAAACTCTCTTCCAGCATATCGAAGTGTCTGAAACAAAAGAATTCCGCAAATCCTACTTCAGAGAATCAAGAACCATCGACGCTTTGAAGCGGGTCAAGACGGATATCATATGCTACACTGGAGTCGATAAGAATCCCAGGTGGATGGATGTAGATCGACGTACGCTGCTCCTCCTTCTATTTAATTTGGTGCTTAAAAGTGTCGCAGGACACTACCCCGTCGTTTGTTCTGTCATTGCAGATACCTCTCGTCTAGCAAAATCTCTCAAACCGAAGAAGTCCATTGGAGGGAAACCGGATTACTACTGCATCAACTATGACATCGTCATTTCGTTCGGTTTGACGGAGTTGAAAGCACATGTGGCCTGGCAGGAAAAYGTGAGCTATCTTCTCTTGTCTAGGTTCCGCCCACTCATTCTCTTCGTCAAATTCTCTATAGGGGAGGGAGCGAAGGTGTGTTCCGTTCTAGCAGACTTTTATGGCATACAAACTGACTTCTTGTAGGGGTGACGCTAGGATTGTTTATGAGAAGAGAGCATGAGTAAGCACCTTTATATCGTTCTTCGTGTGTCCCACCGTCTACTGTGTGTAGATCGAGATTCTCCTTTGTTTATTCTATCCCCTCGTATCGTGTACTTATCTTTACTGTTATACTTTGCCACCTATTTATTTAAATGTCAAATCTCACATCTGTAGTCTCTTCACATAATTCGAATATTACTTGCAGCAGTCGCTTTGTTGAAAGCCTTTGCACTTGCAATCACACTCAAAATGTATCAAACTGCATAGATATAGTATAAGAATAAACGGAAGGCGTGTCACTTAGACAATAGCTCTCGTAATGTATCAGGATATATAACTTTYGCCTTCAATAAAACGACCTCTGGATCCCCTCGAAGACAGAGGCCGAGTGCAGTCGGGCAGCCTATAGTCACATCTGCCTTCGCTGCACCCGCTTTGCCTTTCTTTTCGGCCCTAGCTGGACCATCTGCGTCCATGACCTTGTCTGCGGCATACGTTGCCATACAAGCCGGCGAAAATACGTAGAGATCCTGCGATGTAACCCCTTCGCCGATGGCTCTGTCCAAGGTTTTCAGGAGCCGAACGACGGATGCCGCTTTGTCCATGATATCCTTGCGTGCACGACAACGTTCTGCGCCGGTTTTTGGAAGTTCCCACCCAGCACAGGCAATGCAGTCAACTAGAACGTCGAAGCATTGGTTATTCAATATCTTTGTCGCGTGAGATTTTGTCACGGAACGAGTCAAGGCCCTCCAACGCCCAGCTATAGGTTGCGAGACTAGAGGGAATAAGTGCCAGGCGTTAGAGAGGGACTTTGCGGGTATGAAAGAATGAAGAAACTCACCCGACTCCCTCAGTGAAGCGTAGATGTTAGATATAATTTCCCCTTCATCGCCAATGGACCATCTATCTAAGGTGTCCTGACAGAAATGCACAAGAGAAGCCTGCAGAATCAACTGAAAAACGACAACAGGATCTTCCATCTTCCTGTTCATTTTCAGCCAGTCCACAGCCTGCATCCCTAACCGGCGCTCCAATGCCTCTTCTGCCTCCTGCGTTTCCTCTGAATCTTCGTCGTTGGTGGAGATATGGAGCGAGTCCGCTATGGTCGCAGAAACCTGCATGATTTCCTCATTCAACACCTCTACCATCTGAGTGATCTCATTACCAGAATATTCGTCTGCTCGGGAGAGGAACGTCTGAGAATTGGATAGCTCTAGCGTGTGAGCTTCAATGGTAGCGCGCGCATCCCGGAGTTGGCTCTCCTTGTCAACAAGCTGAGGTCGAATCTCGTTCAGCTGCTTGAGGAGATTTTGTGAATATGCTACAACACTTAATCGTTCCTTGGCAACTCGATCATACCGCGCCTTCCATTCATAGATCTGCTCTTGAAGAATCTCATTCTGACACAAAAGATCATCGTTGGTGTTTTGGGATTCATCAGAAACACGACCTGAGGCTAACTTAGAGCCAGAGGCAGATGTTCCTTCGTCCATGACATCCAATAGCGACAATGGATCGGGGGGTGAAGGGGCCAAATTCCCTATACAGACGAGATCTCTATCCGAGCTGCGTAATTTCTCCTTCGCAGTGGACGAGCTAGTTGTCCGAATTTCTGGAACAACACGGTTTCCGTCAACTCGAAATGTGATATGACGTGAAAAAGACTCGTCGGGTCCAGATTGAGGAGGGGAATCTTCCCTTCGAGGTCTCTTAGAGACACCGTATTCCGTAGAAGAAGAGTCAGTTACATCGGTCAGACTACGTTTTCTAGTCACGGATGCGGCCAACGACGATAGAAAGTTCATCTAGCCAGATACAGTTCAACATTGACAATCCCCACATATTATGGTTGGAACTACCGACCATGGGCTTGAAAAATAAGACCGTCCTTAACAGGAGAGCACAATATAGAACAAGAAAGGGCGGAGATCCCCAAAGTCCTACGGTTTGTGGTGGTTGCAATACAAGCAAGTGTTGGGCCCGCGTAAACCTATTCCGGATTTGCTCGGGCCGCTGTTTGGAGCGCCACCAGTTCGAACCAAGTTCGAACTTCATCGGTACAAAGAATCTATATCCTGCCTACCATGCAACCATATCCGGGGGAACAACCCGACCTTGTTCTCTGCTGAAATTATTACACAGAGTCTCTGACATCCTTCGCTCAATCATACAGGATTCACCTTTGTACCCATAGCAGGATTATGAGAACCAGAGGCTCTGCAAATTAGAAGACCATTCAAATTATTATGTCCACCTAGTATCCTTCCATGCTCCGTGAAGCTGGCTCTCATTTATACGATATTTTTCTGATGTTTGCAATATGATATTACACGTTACGATCTGCTGACTGATATACAAGCTTGGGCTGATTCTTCTACTATTACAGANGGGGGGTCGCATGATACAGTACTATGATGCAACAGCGCCTCTTCGCTCCTCACAGGCTTACTTCTTGCCAGACTTCTTCGCCTGGGTGCGTAACCTGTTAATCTGCTTCTTCCATCCGTAGCACTGAGTGCATTCTGCGAATCCAATCATCGTGAGCCCAAGTTTGATAGAGGGAAATGGGATGGAAAGGGGACGTACCAGCACCTCCGTGTTTCTTGCAAACGTACTTGCCGTCCTTGTTCACGCTCGCGGCGGGGGCCTCTATGCCCTGACGGTCAATGGGGTCGTACTATTTACATAAGCTTCAGCTTCATCGACCGTGAGACGATAACTATGTGAGCTTACACCAAAGAAAGTGTCGTTTTCTTCCCGTCCATCATAGTCGCATTCCTTGCACTATACCCCACACGCCGTCATCAGTAACACACCATCTATCCGCACGATGACAATACTCACAACCTCCTTGAAATGCTGGCAGAAGAGGGCATCGTTGATTTCAAGGGTGGCGACTTCGGGTGCAGACATTTCAAGCGTTTGTTCGGGGATTGGGTGCGAGAGGTAGGGGTTGTGGGGGTTGTGAAGAAGGAGGGGTCGTGTGAGTCTAGCTATTTAAATGGTCGGACCTCGAACTGGGCAGGGTCTGAGAACGAGAACCCATGGTTGGGTGGGCCAGATGACCGTACCAGATGATTCCAGACGGTGGCACTGACGAACTCGGGTCCAGAGTTGTGGCAACGACGCTTGTTTCCGTTATGTAGAGTTCATCGTATCGTTCATTTATGTCGGATAGTAGCATTTGGAAGAACAACTTTTACGAGAATCTGTCTGTATGTACATAAAAAAGTAAAGGGGCGCATATGAATAGGAGGCATAAAACATAGAAATATAGCTGAGGGGAGGCATATGTACACGGAAGAGGAAGCATATATGTACACGGATCGCATAAGTAAAGAAGGGTAAAGTAACGCTGAGGGAAGACGTGCATAGAGAATCCAATGAGATGATNAAACCCGGAATGATAAGGGCGAAAAAGAAAAAAGAAATGTACAACAATTGATGTTTTCAGAGCGGCGTAATCAGCATTCTCCTTCCCAAGGACATCAACCAGACGACCAATGCCACACCGAACAATCCAACCATCATACTCTTGAAACTATTCAACGTACTTGTGACGCTCCCGGATCCAAGATCTCTATGTCGCCGAGGACGTGGACCCTTGATGTTGTTATAGAACGTCGCGTCGTGCTCTGTCTCCTGCTGGAAGCGCAGTATGAGTTTCGGGATAGGCGTCAACTCAAGACACACGATCGATAGCACAKTAAACGCGCTAACGACAGGAGAACGTAGTCCTCGGTAGATAGCAGTCGTACTCAGATGAGCTGGTGGCTTTTCTAAGAATGACGAAATTTATCAATGCTGAAATGCACAAAAGNNTATGTCCTTCCTAACCGATAAACTTGATAGCAGCCTGATGGTCACGACATGGCGCATAGCTCAAGTAGCCCCAGCCCTTCCTTTTCGCTAGAGAGCATGTGTAGCAATTGTGAGTAGATAAAGTGAACACGGCATGTGAAGAGAGTCTGTTTGGTTGAGAAGGAGAAAATTCTTTCGCTTTATGGGTGATAGCCTACGTTCATATTCAGCTTGCGAACACGANGGTAGATATGAGAAAGATCGAGGCATACCACACAATTATCCAATCCCCATAACCTCTGTACTTGCTTGAGGTCTAAACTACCATCTGGCTCAAGAGGAACATCTCCCCATAAATCTGGTGAATTCATTCGTTGAATGCCGTTGATACATCGGTAGAAATGGACCCGAATGTATCTGCATGAGAGCATCAGGATAAATATGCTCTGAGAGTTGGAGAAATACCCTTGAGGGCTGATTCCTGCTTGGTAGGTCGATCAGACCTCCGTCTTTCGATGTTCGCTGCAATGCGCTCAGCTGGAGACGGCTGGATCAATGAGGCGATATTCCCCATGCTGAAGAGAAATATGAAGCGACAAGATAATAGAATGCCAGCTTAAGGAGGCAAGATTCCAGTACAAGACCGACAGTGTAAACTTATAGCAGTTCTAGCATCGCAACGCCGCCACACAAAGTACAAGGTATCGTTAGGGAGTTTGAGCTACTTTACATATCGAGACAAGGATAAACACAGCTGAAGAGCTAGGGTATGAGCTCATATCCCCAATTAAGAAAAAGAGCAGAAAGTACAAGGAATAAGTTTCTCAGAGTCACGAGGCGCGTTAGGCGCTTGTCCGGCCCGTGGTTGTTACCTCGCCCCGTTCCATGCTCTCGACCTTGTTGGGCGTCTAAAGAGTATTTGTTGCTAGATCTCCTGTGGAAACATTTGAAAGGCTCGTTTTGCAGTTCAAACGCGTGAATAACGCCACCTTCTGTTTGAAGGCTCAAAGACTGTTCCAAAACCTCAATGCAACTTCGATAGACTTCAAGTGCCGTAACTCGATTTACTATTATTCATCTTTCAGCTGGTGGAAGTCAAAGGACCGCATGGAAAACAGGAGGCAAAGTTAGAGGAACAAAGACTCCGATTCTCTCACACAAACTCTGAATAAAGATGAATGACCCGCGTTCCAATAAATCAAGAGGGTCCGGGTCCGGAGTAGCAGAACCCAACTTGACCTTGAACCACCATCATCTCTGTGACCCCTACTTTCCTCTGTAACCTTCTGCTGATACGATGCCCAAAAAACCGCCAAAACCTGATGTTATCGAAGATGCAAAGTACTACGCAATACACTTGGCTTATCCCATCAACGTGAACTTCGAGATTCGCGACGAAGTACTAGAGTTTTGCTTCTGGATTGCCTCTATCATGGGGCGCTCTGGTCCTTTCTATGCAATCCACCATAAGCCTAGTGTAAGTGACATTCAATTTCTTCCTCTGGTGGTATCTTAGAACGCGTCAATCTAGGCTCGGGGTATAGTGATCATCGAGATTGACAAGGAGTTCCCTGCCAATGGACTACTCGGCGAGCATCGTTGGAAGGAAATCTTGAGAAAGCCCAGCAAAGACGAAATCGATAGAAAGTCGCAGATTTTCTATGCTTTTTATAATAAAGGAGGCATGCTTCGGGACGACGGTAAGATATTCTACGCATCCCCTTTTCGTCCTTCAACATTTCCCGAAAAATCGGGAAAGTGTACCCCTCATGGTGGGACACTTGATCGGGCTGGGTGACGACGGTGACCCCGAAGGTTTGATGGTACTCATTCCTAGCATCTTTGGGGTCAAGATATTTGACGCAACAACTTGTTTCCATCTCTCGTCTCTCTCGCCAACGTTTTTGTTTTGACTTTGACTGGCTATTCCTCCTAGGCTGGAAGCGGATCGATCTCTCAGATGAATTCTTCGAGAAGTGGTCGGCGAACAACCAGTCAGAAAATCCTTAATAATCAAACCACGCACTGCTAACCTTGATGCTTTGTAGGACATTTGTTTACCCGTACCCACCCACTCATTGGTGCGTCCCACCCAACGAGGACGTGACGAACAAGCCACTCTGTCGTCCACTTCCTATTGCGGTCAAGCCTCCCCCACCGAAGCCTGTGCGTCAAGGTAAGCGTCATGTTTTCCTTTGAAAGACACGGTTCAGATGTTTTGGTTAGTTGTTGGATCCTCTCAGTGGATTGATAAGAAAAAAGAACCACCCAAGAACACTCCGGCGGCCCAGAAGCAGGCTTGGGGAAAGAAACAGCCATCCGTGACACCCCACGCTTGTAGGTCATACTGTCGAAATCCCTCTGTTCTTTCTGACGTGAGATATGTAGGGAACAAGCCTATCTTGCCCCCGAAAGCATCCCCATCGGCAAACTCTCGCAAGAACGCACGAGGAAATGTCAGCTCTGCTGCTGTCTCCGCACCGCACCTTNCCCCAGGCATCCCCGTTCGTATTGGCAGTACTGGTCAGGCGGAAGTTATACCCAACAGCAACAGTGGTACGGACAGCGGGTCCGCGGCATCTAGCGTGGGCCCTACCAGTCCTCTTGAAGACGCTATGGCGGAGCTCTACGTCGCGGATTCAAGCGACAGTTTCCTGGGACCGAACAACGGTGGAGGCGCGCTGACTGACGAAACTTACATTGCGCCCTGGGAGGACGTCCCGCATAGTGAGAATGTTAATCTGTGGGATATGCCCGCAGAGGAGGATAAGAAAAAGGAGGACGAGTTTAAGGCTATTTGTCCTGTCCATCCGGACAAGACATGTCCCAGAGGGATTTGTGACGCTCTGCGTTCCGAGAAGTCAAGAATGAAGAAATTGAAGCAAGACCGTGAAAGGGAGGCGAATAATGGAAAGAAGCCTAAGAACGGAAAGGGACAGGGAAAGGATAAGCAGAATGCTCCGAGTACATCAGGTTAGCCTTCTCTACGATTGAAGAAAACGGATGTGTGCTTGATCTATGTCTTTATGCTTCAGGATCTGGAAGTACCCGCGCAGGAGGATCCTTCAAGGCGAGCACGAATGTGCCCTCGAGTGCTAGCACTAGCAAGGATGAATGGGAGACCGCCAGGTCCAAAACCAGATCCGAGCCCCAGTTCAGTGGCAGAGCGTGGGCCGATGACGATGGCGCTTCCTCTGACGGTGGAATCAGCTCTTCGGCGCAGCACGCTGCCTTTGCCAACACCTTCAATGATGATGATGACGACGAGATGTCCCCTTGGCCTGAAGATATTTTCTAAATCGTGTATGCTCTCTCTTGCTCTCGTTGTTGTCTCNTTTTTGCTGTCTTGCTGTGACGTTGTAATCACTTGCCGAAGTTGTCTTTGCTTTCAATCTACATACGCACATACATCCTGACGCTGTACTGCCAATCAATATGAAGATATTTACGCTCTGTCGCGATCATCGAGGTGTCTGCTTCCAATGCTTGAATACTGCAGGTGCGAGACTGGGTCGTCCGTTTCCAGTACTGTACATTCCAAAGGAGGCACCTTTGAAGTACGAACCACTACAAACGCATATTTCCTGTCAGAGGGCTAGTAGATGCACGAAGAAAAGGCATAATTACCCAACAGGAGCATATGAGAGCGCCGCGCTATCCAAAGTCGCTGTCCAAGTCCAGCCTTGGTCTTCACCTTCAGAAAAGCCGAACGAATACGAGGTGGATGTGGCATTGATGATGAGTTTCACGGGGCCGCTGTCAGTTTTCAGTGGCATATATGACACCTAGATAAAGAACCTCTATTGTCGGTTTCTCTTCGTTGGAGGGAAGATAAAAAACTGACCGTCTTGATCGTGTTGTTGTCGTACGTCAACGGAAGGTTTCCTTGGATTGCTTGGACGATGGTTCTAGTTAAAATCCTCCGTCCTCCCCCTTCCTGTGCGACCACGGCAATCTCATCATGTAGGAAGTCGTTGTAGAACACACTGATACCTGCTTCAGCTAACTCATTATCCGGATCGAATGCTAGTTCCGTTTCGAACTGCTCTTCATAGCTGGTCTGGCGGCGTAACAGGATAGCAGGCGAGTCTCTATCTCCCGGTGCATAGGAGTTGGCGTTGATTTGCAATCCAGAGGAAGTCAAAGCATGGAAGGTTTTATAGGGTGTTCGTTGATAGAAGAATGACTCGTCTAGGGACGAAGATGAAAAGTCATTGAAGTACTCAGAGATGGGAACAATGTCTTCGAGTACATCAGGGAGGTGTTCAGCTAGTGGTTCAGCGTTGTTGAATACAGGCCAACCGTCTTCAGACCATGTAACTGGGAATAAGAATGTTTCTCTCCCTATACACAGATATAGAACTTAATATCGCATCAAATGTGGGCCTGGAAGGAGACTTTATTTACCTAGTTGTTTGCGCGTAAAATTGCCTCCTTGCTGTCTTACGCCCAACGCGACGCCCCACCATTCGCCACCCTCTGCTTGAACGATATCTGCGTGTCCTGTAGCTTGTACCGGTAGCGTGGTATCAGCGCCATTATACATGATAGGATTTGCAGGATTCGACTCCCAAGGGCCAGAGGGCGAGGAAGAGCGTTGTACTGTGACGCGGTGTTTTATGTCCGTCCCACCTGTGCAAGGGTAAGAGAGTGAAATTAAACTAGGTGAGGATTCAAACCTTCAGCAATAATCAAATAATATACTCCGTCAATCAAGTACAGGTGCGGACCCTCCGGTCGAGCAGTCGCATCATTGGGAAGGGTCCCGTTGAAGATGAGTTGAGCTTGTGTGAGCGAATTGCCCGTTGTGATGTCAATCTTGNTTTGGTAGATTCCTGCGTGATATGTGAGCCGTGCTAAGTTGGATTGGTACAACTAAGTAGAACTGACCGTAGATCTTGTCTTTCACATTGTTTATCCCACACCAAGTATTATAGACCTGGATGAGCGGAGTTAGAGACGACATATAAATGAAGGAGGGCCAAATGCACATCTCCATTTGAGTCCCAGAAAAGATCCGTGTCGTACCCCAATGAGTCTGTTCGTCCTTGAGTTGCAGCGCACCCAAACAGAAGATAGAGTGTACCAAAGTATATCGGATCGCTCCAGTTGTTAGAGAATATGTCGTCAGTCCAAACGTAGAACGACCGGGGAAATAGTCTGTATTCCACTGTTCACCAGTTCAATTCAGAAACAACTGAAGCAAGTCCATACGCGAATCACTCACGCGTGTAAGCATATCTTGCAGTGGTAGCGAGATAGAATCTTCCTTTATGATACCTCAAAGCTGGTGCCCATAGACCTAGTACATCCCCCGCGTCAGCCTCTTCCTCTCCTTCCTCTATCTTACTCACCCGCGTCCGAGGGTGTACCCATAAGACTCAATTGCTGTCCTGGTCGATTTAATGCATGTCCGATTAGGTCCCAGTGGACCAAATCCGTACTATGGTAGGTGGGATGYCCGGGGAATGCTTCAAAYGTGGAAGTAGTGATGAAGTAGGAAGATGAATTCGGAAGACGGATGATRCTTGGGTCTGGGTTCCATCCTCGGAGAATTGGATTGATTAACGACAACGACGGTGCTGGAACAACCGTGTGAGTTTGGGCATGGAGAAACACGATAGACGGATACGTACAGATAAAACAAGTCAAAGCAAGTATGGCAAGGAAAAACATCACGCACAGAGAAAGAATGAGCCTACATCGAGGGCYTTTTTATGAGTCGGGGTCATATGAGACGAAGTCAGAAGACATGACACGGAGACAATAATCAGAAGCGGACCGCAGCGAGAATAACTCATCATGTGTGTTGAGTTTTCTCGATTTCTCACAGCAAAAGGTCGAGAAAATATGCAAAGGAAGGCTAGGAAGAGTGATGACCTCGCGTCAACCGCTTCTGGTAGTGTAAGCAAGATCAGTCAATTGACCAGGATGGAACGACCATTTCAAGGGGAACAAGTCCAGTTATGAATCTGATTGAAGGTTTCAAGGCTTGAAATAATCGTTCGAATACACCACGGGCTCAAACAACCGTTATGCGGATACCCGTGAAGCTTTTGGGCCAAAGGTCGAGAATTGAGATATTGCATGTCCAGATAAGTCTAGTATAGTTGAGAATCTCGGTTCTTGCGTCACAATGGCAGAGTGTGATACCAATTCTCTATTCGAAGTTCCCGAGCTGGCTTCTCTATATAACAAAAGCCTCAAAGATTTGAGCTCGATCTGACTCTTGGATGTAAGTGCATAGGCCTGGGTGAAAAAAAGTAAGGGTCCCTGTTGGTAATAAGCAGGACTCGAAAATGTTTTCCAGTCACCATCGAGTAGAGAGGGAAGAATCTAAGACGATTCTAAAGACCCGGGTCCTCCTCAAGAGCCGGACCGGAATTAGGCCGAGCGGCGTTCCCATCTTTGAACAACATCGCCTCAGACCACCATCATCCGCAGGTTTCGCCCAAATACATTTCTGTGGCTAAGCGGAATCAGAGCTCCAACATTGCTTAGACTTCTGTGCATGCGATTAATCATGGGTTGAGACTAGAACTTGAAGCTTGAAGGATCACACAGGGGTGACTTCCGANTTTTAAAAACTCCGCTTTTGCCTGCGTCCTTGCTTGCTTGCTTGACTATTCTATGAGTGGGCTCAACCTACTGATAATTAACTCAATTTCTTATTTCGGGTTGCGGTTTCGTGTTGCAATAAATTGTAAACCTCGGAGATCTCTTCCGAATGCATGGCAGTGTCCACTCCGCACTATCGGCTATGGATACGCGCTGCGGGTTTCAGTACTTATACATAAGTAAAACCAAGCGCTGGATTGACGTTTCTTCCCCCCTTGACCACTGCTACACCAGAGACTGCCATGGCTCCTCTTGCTGCCCGTGCACAACCTCCCAACAATGGGTTGGATCCCGGTATCATAGCAGCAATTGTCATCTCTGCAGTCGCGCTCGTGCTCATCATAATTGCTGGAGTTATCTATGGGCTTGGGCTTTATCAAGACCGACAAGCCAGGAGAAACAGCGTTGGGAGGAAGGACCAGTACATATCCCAGAGCCACATGCAAGCAAAACTTGGCATGGATCCTTTGTTGGGAACGGAGGACGATGTATTCCGTCCAGATGCAATGGTATCCTCTAAGACTCCTCCGTCCCCACCCATCTTCAATCCACTGTCACCCTCAAGAAATGCTGCGACATTCCGTGCGTCTCAAGATGCTACCAAGCCCCCTCCATCCCCATCTTTCAACCCGAATCGAGCTTCATTGTTAGCCAATAGCC
>LBLO01001061.1:0-11903 GCA_004354395.1 Chondrostereum purpureum
CATCTTTTGATGGTGAAGGTGGAGGCGCGTCTTTCGGAGACGACGGTGGAGGTACGTCTTTCAACGGTGGAGGCACATCTTTCAGAGACGAAGGTGGGGGTACGTCTTTCGGAGACGAAGGTGGAGGTACGTCTTTCGGAGACGAAGGTGGAGGTATGTGTTTCAACGGCGAAGGGGGGGGTACGTCTTTCGACGGCGAAGGGGGAGGTACATCTTTCGATGGCGAAGGGGGAGGTACGTCTTTCGACGGTGGTGCATCCTTCGACGGCGGTGCATCTTTCGCGGGCAACGGTGGATGTGCATCTTTTGATGGTGAGGGAGGAGCAGCGTCTTTCGGAGACAACATTGACGCAATTTTACTCAGCGGAGGCAGCTCGATATCCAGTGGCATTATTTCTACGTCGTTATCCCCGACGTTGGGGCCAACCAGAGGTGACTGCAGAGGTGTGGGAGCTGGGGATAACATCGGAGAGGGAGCCGGGGAAGAATGACGCGTCGACGGTTTTGCTGGGAGCTCAATCGGGGGTACAATACGCTCGTCTTCGTCATCCATACGAATGAGCTCGTCCAGATCAACGTCCATAGGAAAAACAGTATTAACAGGGGTTATGGGACGTGGATTTGGGACAGGTGACTTGGGAGGAACTACAGGTTCCATTTCACCCGAAGGCGTACTTGAATTCACCACAGGTTTGGCTGCCGGCGCGTTGGCCATTTCAACAGGATTCCGCGTCATCAAGAACTCGTCGTTGTCATGAGGCTCACGTTTGAACTTGAACCCTACAGGCATAGCTCGGGCCTCCATGTCAGCACGAGCTACAAGAACATCAGATATGGATAGAACAAAATTAATCCGAACGAAACACTCACTGAAGCTCTTCTTCAAATAATTGCCATAAATCGGGACGACTGAATTTTTATAATCAAACCTCTCGGAGTCTGAGAACTTCATGGGAATATCCCCCAACGTCCGTCCGCAATGGTAGCTATAAGTGGCCATGAGACTAGCATTGACTGCATAGGTATTGATATACGCACCTAAAAACGTTGAGTTTACCTCCGTCCGCGGGCTCGGGACCTCCACATATCACTGACAAGTGCAATCCGGTGTACTCCATGGCAACTTTGAGTATAGGATCGAAAAAGCGACCCAAATTGTCGATATACCTGTTATCGAGAGCAAGTTAATCTCGGAAACAATGACAAGATTAAGAGGTAACGTACAGTTGGATATCTTCAGGGTTATTAGACGGCCCTGACTTGAGGGCTTCCTCCCATTGCGCCAACGCTGCTGCATGGTCCCTCTTGCTTTGCTCTTCCCATTTCGCCTGCTCCTCCTTTGCAAGCAGCTTGAAAAGGTCCTTCGTGATGTCTTGTCGCTGGGCCATTGCTCGACTCTTCTTTGGTTTCTTGCCTCCATTCAAGACGTTCATCTTAGTGTCGATTGCATTCTTACCCTCCGGAGATTTAGCCCAGATGAAGTGCGGTGTAATACGTCGAGGTTTGTGGAATGCAATGCCGGTGAGTTTTTGAAGGAGAACTTGGATAGGATCCATATTCTTGGAATCCTTGCTTCGAGTGATAGACCGGTTGTGACGATAAACAAGCCAACGCTTGATTTGCTGAGCAGAAGGCGGTGATCAACAATGACAAATGACACGGTAATTGGCAAGCAGTGAGCTCAGGCAATATACTCACCCCAGTACGCGTCAATACGGCTTCTTGGTAGCTTTCGTATTCATCCATCTTCTCTTTGAACTCTTCGAAGCTTGTGCACTGGTCTCGCTCTGGGAGCAAACGTTCTGGACTGGGTTCTTCGTCGTTTACTGCATCTAATTCTTCTTGGGTGGGCTGCCAATCCAAAGACTTGTCGGCCGGAAAACGTTTGAGAAAGCGGCGAACAATGTCGAGGGCACAGTCAGTCGCGATATTCTGGTCGACGGCAATGAAGAACAACTTCAGCTCAGCAAGGAGAAACTCGAGTTGTTTGCCATGGAAAATCCCTGGGTTGACCATACTGAATCTGACAAAATTCTGAGACGGTCAGTGTGTAACTTTGAGCTTCCATGGACTCACCAACTCACCAGGAGTACAACGGCCAAAATGGTGTGGCGTTTACAAAGGAGCCGTACCAATATGTGCGGTGATGGCTCAGATTTGGTGAGTATAACAAGGAATTCTCTCCTTTGCTGGTGAAGGTAAGAATTGCCAGGGGATTACGTTGGGGATAGGAGGTAAATTTTCTGTTTTACAAATCTACTCATGGATACATTTGAGGCGGCAGAATCAGGGTCGCGTATCTGCCTTGTGATCGTGTCGGATCTCAGGGCAACTACCCTCTACGGTTACTACCGTAGCCATCAGATTCTTTTCTCACCGTGGCTTCACATATACCACATCCGACTTAAATTGCCCCTCACCTTCCCTTCCTTCCCCACCCTCATGCAGATGTCAGGTCCTTCACAGCGTAAGATTTGGAGAGTCATTGTTATATCTGGTACACCTCAGTTTCCTACTTATCCTGTGTGTCTTTACTTTACTTACACTCTCATAGATGACGAAGATGACGAGATTGGCAACAACACTGTCTCCAATCCAGAGGTCCACAGCCGTGAGTGCTTCGATGCCCTCAGAAACGACGCTCACGGATTTATTTCCACAGGCACAGTAACAAAGTCGACTCCCGCCGGTAGTAAGTATAAAAGCTTTAATCTGGGCAAGGGCTGAACTAATCCAACCATCCACAGCAACGACGACTACCAACACTTTTTTTGCTTCGGCTCCACGTACCATGACTGGCGAAGATCAAGGCCTGCCTCGCACTCCTGCTCGCAAGCCCGTTCAACCTTCAACTCATGCCTCCACAGGCACCACTGTTACCAGCGCTTACGCCCACAGCACCACTCATACCTCGATGTCATACTCTCCCTTATTGTCCAGTCCGTCATCAGTCGTGTCTAATTCGGTTTCTCGCGCGTTACCTAGCACCAGCGGCAACCGCCAAACGCAGGGAGCCTCGCAATTTCCCACCAATCATGATCCCAGGCCACCCAACCTTCCTCAAAGGATGATTCCACCGCCAGGGAGACCCATCTACTACATTCCACATCCTGATGAACTTCCTCGTCGGCCTCCAGGGCATAGAGGCAAGGTTTACTGCATCACACGTGGACAGAAAGTAGGTATAACATTCAAGTGGTGCGTCGCATTCTCACCTGTCCAAGTTCTGTTCTTTTACTTACATGTGCCATAGGGATCGCGCCTCAGACTACACTAACGGCGTATCTGAGGCATGCCACAAGAGCTTTAAACACTATGACGAAGCGAAGGACATGTACGTCACGGCATACAATCTTGGCCGCGTTAGAGTTATAGTCCACGACCCTGCCTTCGACACTCCGTTGTTTGATGCTGATGGATGGCCAGTGTACGACAAGGAGGGACGTGATATCTCGCGCTGGTATGCTGATGAACGCCTTGTAGAAAATTTTGACGGGTTGAGTGTTTAGCCGTAATATTTAATGATATTTCAATCTCATGTACAGTATGTTAAGCTACTCAACACCCTGCCCAATCCCTCGAAATGGTACGCTCGTGTACTTACAAGAGCCCAAACCCAAACAAGGGCACACAGAACCTGAAGTTTCCCCCTTTCGGAATGCTATTGAGCTCGATTGGGAAAGTAAGTTCTGCCGGACGCCGAGTCCGATTCTCGATCTCGGTCTAATACCGTGGGGTTTTCGAACTCCCCGTGGAAGCTCTAACCGAGCCCATTCTCCTGGCTCGTATAGACCCACTGTTGTTGTTGACAATACAGTACTCAATCTCCCACCATTCCACTCCCCGCAGTTTAGTGAACCAAGCTCTGATACCATTGTAGATGTAGATGACGACAACAGACAGTAATATTAAATATTCACCCATTATGAGAGGTATCAAATATTGTATATATGAAACCATCAGATTTCAGGAACGGTATCTAGGTCTGCAAAAGGGCGCCCGCGGGTAGATGCACGTATTTCCGCTTGCATAATGGGGTCTGTAATATCCCACTCCTTGAAGTGAGCTTCCAGTTTGGCTTTACTCCAACGGGGACCAATACCACGAATTCTGTTGGGTTGTCATATTAGATAGTACATGCGAGAAGATGAAAAATGCAGACTGACTGCACTCGGCGACGGAATTCTTTTGCGCGCAACTCGCTACGATTCCTGTTGCGATATGCAGCTGCGGCTTCCCGTTGTTTCTCCTTTTGGATAGCCAACTCATTGGAATCTTTTACAGCATCCCGGCTGCCGCAACTATGAGGAAAAGGTGCGAGGGCCCAAGGAGAACTCCACACCGCTCACCGTAACTTATTTTCCTTAATGCGTTCTTTGACTCTGTCCCTATTTCTGGTGGACATGAGTGGGTTAAACTAAAATCGGGCAGAGTAAGACAAACTTAGCATATTGTGCTCTCCTTCGAGCGAGTTTGGCTTCTTTGTCCATGGTGGGAGAAGCACCAGTATAATTTGATATCCGGTCTGCGTACGCCGTCCTAATTTGAAGAGTGCTCTCGGAGATCATCCCAATTAGGAAGCGGTCGAAATCACCACGATTTTGCAGGCGCCACACACTCGTCAGTACACATTACAGAGCCATAACGAGTTCCTATGGCCCTATAATGTACGCTTGAGCAATATTAATGAGTTGATTAGCTATACCTTTTTTTCGAGAGTGAAAATGCTATCGCGAACTCAGCAGGACGCGATAACAGCAGTACTTCATATTCATGCACACCCTAGTGAGCTATTGAGAATACGTCAAACATAGATAGATAGGTAGATTTCACAATGACTTAAAGGTTAACTATTAGGGACTGACATGGTTCCAACGAGACCAAACCGTGTTCTTTGCAAGAGTTAGTGTAGCGTCACCACGGTAATAGATGTGAAAGTCAGCTCATGTTCATCCCGATGTACTTGGCCTGCTATACGTCTCGTCGTTGACCTCGCAATTTACGTTCACATATGCAACACAGTTCAATGTAAGGTACCTAGGACAACCAAGTGAATAGTATCCTTATGAACAAATGCAATGGTCAACTTTATCACATTTTGCAGTTCACTGGCTACACAATTTCAACAAATATAATGTGATTCGGAATATCATAGTATACAAACAAATATAATGCAATTCAGAATACAATAGTATATAATCTAACCCCAACGCAAGCTATTCTATAAGTCCTAACAATGCTATTCTATGAGTCCTTCACCTCGACGCCCTTCCAGTACTCTCGTAACTCATCGAGTGTTGAAAACTTAGTTAAACCGTCACGGAACCGTGTTTGCCTTCGTTTCTCCTCCTCTGCTGCTTGTTCACGAGAAAGGCTGCGGGCGTACTGCGGTTCAGCCTGAAAACCGTGCTCCACCCAGCGGAAGAGCCCACCGGTGGTGTATTGGGCAAACGAGTAGCGTGTTTCATGGGTGGCAACGCGGGTGTTGGAATGGGTGATGATGGCTGAAGGGAGGAGGATCGTTGTTCCNGGGGGGAATTCCACGACTAGCTTAAGTTCCCACAGAATGAGGTGCCCGCCCTTCCGGTAGTCGTAGGAACCTAATGCGGTGACCGAACACCATCCGAAGGGGAGGTTTCCGCGGTCTTTATGGCGCAGACAGACGGTGCGNCGACCAAAGTTGAATGCGACTGCGGCAAAGATACTGTTAGCAAAGGGGCGGACGAGGGATGTGTCATGCGAGAGAAGAGAGATCATGGTCGAGGCGTAGTAAGAAAATAGAAGGGGAGCCCACGTTGCGAAGACACCTAGCAGGTGTTAGTAGGGGAAGGAGTGATCTGTGAGCGAAGGGACTCACTCGAAGCAAAACCTGCTAGACGGATGAAGGCTGCGTAAGTGAGCAGGCTATAGAGCACTGCTTCGTTGGCAAGAGTCTTCGGATCCGCGTTCATTGGGCGCTAAGTGGGTTGTATGTTAGATCGAGGCCCAACGAGAACGTTCGGCGTCTTACCTACTTTCTGTCCTGGGCCGAAGTTAATGCCGGTATTCATCGCGGCAAACTGGCCTCGTTTGTTGGTCTGAAAGCTACATTGCCCCCGCTTTTCTTCAAGGAGTTGAGCTGCGTCGCGTTGGATCTTGTCCCAAGTTGGGTCATCAGGGTGTCCTGCAAAAACGGCGACAACACGCCCCTTTTTATCCAGAATCGGTATGGCTTTCCTACTCGTATATGTCAGGGTAAGAAACGCAGCAGAATAAACGAACTGACCGTCCGTTATATGGTAGTACGTCGAAACCCATGTCGAGCATATGCTGAAGAGTATGCTCGATGTTGTCATGTTTAGACTTTTTACCCTGGACTCCCACGTAGCCATTCGAAGAAGCCGGGAGTGTTTCNGGTTGAAGGTCTGACTGGAATGTTCCAGCAGGGCCGTTGACGTGGGAACGAGTAAGTCGAATGGAAGGGAATGAAGCAATTTGCTGGGATACGTTTGTACGTCGTTTTTGTCGTTTCGCATGGCTGTAAGCCTGTGCTTTCTTGCGCTTGAGTGAAGGGTCAGATTGAGGGACGGCCGGTGTGCTGGCGCTGGTTGATGCTTCAGGTATCCACGGAGGCGCGTCCCCTAGGTCGTCGTCGTATAGANGCTCGTCATCCACCGCAGCGCGAAGGAGTGCTTCAAAGTCTAAGTCCTTGCTGACAAACGGAGAGAATTCCAATCCCGATCGCGTCTGGAAACTCGCTTAGATGAGATGGTACGTGCGCCGAACATGAAACCTACCTGTCGAAGGGACCGAAATGCATTCGTAAGGACGTCTGAAAGCAGTATAAAGTTAGCTGCTATTCATGCACGGAAAAAAGAGCATGTAAAAAAAAAGAAAACGTAGCCGCTGTTTGGTTGGAATCCCTCCCGGTCCCGGGCTCGAGTCCAAGTTTTCATCGCCCCAAACAGACATGGCTACGCGATAACAGAAAGAAAGAGAGTAAATAAAGTGTTTACTTACCTGGTACGACTTTCATAGGGGCACCGTCGAACTTGAAGGTTGAAGTTCGAAGTCAAGAGCTATTTGCGTATGTAACCATTGATGTTCATAATTTGTGACTGTTGATTGAGCACGTGCACTGTTACAGTGACTCAATTTGTCAGTATATGTCATATGACCTCTGGCACTCACCCATCAACATGTCGGAACGCCCCAGCAAGCGTCGTCGAAAAGATGATCGCGACCGGGTGGACATCGACGAATTCTCTTCTATCAGCTCTCGTGAACTTGAATTCACAAGCCGTGGTATGGCTCGACGGCTGGCCCGATCCCCAGAACGAGGCAGTGGATGGCAGCCTCCTGTTTTATCGACCATTGCAGCAGACGACCCGTTATTCGCGCTTGAGGCTTCCGGGGAAGCATTCAACTCCCAGCTTGAAGCGGAACCATACGATACGATTGTGGTGCCAGATATGGCGAAGACAAAGAAAAAGTACAAACGGAGTGAGAGATCGGTAAGTAGTTGTTATACGTTGTAGACTATTTTAATCACCTAACTTCCTGAGTTATAGAGTCGAGTTAATAAAGTTTGGATGACGAGTTATCAACAAATGTACCTTAATGAGATGGTTAGGCGCGATGGACGAGCGGACTCGAGGAGGGTTGTGGATTGTCCTGATTGCAAGGCACGCAAACTTGCTTCGCGCACGCAGAGCGTAGAAGGGGATACTCCCGTTTGTGGGGAGCCTCTAGTTCGTTGCCGTGACTGTTCAATTGGAGAGATGGTGTGCGAATCTTGTATGGTTCGGCGTCATCGCCTCAATCCGTTCCACAGAGTCGAGGTAAGTTGATTTGTTATCTCGGGGAAAGCATGTTTTGCTGACTACGATGTAGACGTGGAATGGGACCTTCTTTGAGAAGGCTACTTTAAAGGACCTAGGGCTGCGCATCCAACTCAATCACTCCAGTACTCACTGCCCATTCGCGAAAGCCGCCCACGAAAACTTCCACGTTCTGGATTCTAATGGAATTCACGAAGTTAATCTTTATTTCTGTGGGTGCCCAGATGCTGTTGCGCCCCATCTTCAGCTTTTTCGTCGTGGCCTGTACCCGGGCAGTCAGAAAACGGTACAAACGTGCGCGACGTTCAGGCTAATGGAATTACTTCACCTCCTTGCATTAACGACAAAGTCCTCGACTTATGACTTCTATCGAGCTCTCGAGAAACTCACCGACAACACCGGCTTGAATATTCCGAAGTTCAAGTACAAGATACTTGCTCGCATGCTCCGACAGTGGCGTCACTTGAAAATGATGAAGAGGGGTGGCCGAGCTCATGTTCCGGATGGGGTGGCTACGACGCAGGAGGGTGATTTAGCTATTCTGTGCCCATCTTGCCCTCATCCAGGGATCAATCTACCGGAGGGATGGCAGGATGCGCCACCAGAGTATCAGTGAGGTTAATTCATTGTCTTTAACGAGCTCGTGCTAATTCGAGACCAGATTTTTGTACATGTTGATAGTCATGTTGGATGGAAACTTCCGCCTTGCGGCGTTGATGGTGTCCTCATGGGCGCGCGACCCTCCGTTCAATGACGGCTGGGCCTATTTCGTGAAACGAGAACCATATGAGGATTATTGCCTGTCTCTGGCAAGCGACGAAGATGTAAGTAACCTATACAATGGCTTTGTACCGCCGTTACGTGTTTGTTGATGATGGCACACAGGTCAACACCTGTGTCGCGTTCGCAGCCATAGCAAAGGCAAACAAATGGTTCCGACATGGTGTGAGGTATACTGGAGTCGGAGCAGCATCCTGTGCCCGCTCGGAGATGCTGTTGGCGAATGGTATCGGAAACATTCAGAAAGGAGAAAGGTACACATAATTCTATTGGTGCAGTATTCTATCTAATACGACGTTAGGTTCGGGAACATGGACTACTGTGTGGGGTCTGCACTACGGGGATTCCAGAACCTGCTACTCGTTGTGATTAGCTACGACATCGCGTGTCAGTGGTTCATTAACCTCACGCAGCGAATGGGACAGTGGCCGGAGGGCTTGAAGATACCTCCTACGGTGACCCTGATTCCAGCAATTCCCAAATTCCATGAGCCTGCTCATAAGGAACAAGATCACGAGGAATTCTCATGCAACTTGGTGCGGGGGATGGGCCTATGCGATTGCGAAGGTTGTGAACGCATTTGGAGTGCCCATAATCCATTAGCTCCCGCTACAAAAGTCATGGGTCCAGGAATGCGGACGGATACCCTTGAGGACCATTTCTGCTTCTGGAATTGGCTCNAAAAAATAACTCTAGGTGCGTATTTTGCATTTAAAATTTATTCTGCAGAACTTACTTACCAATAAATGAATAGGAATGACGTTGATGCGACGCTACGTTGCTGCTGTCCGGGACCGTAACCTTCAGGTCGAGGCCCACCGAGGATTTACAGAAAGCTTAGGTGACGGCCTGGCAAAGGAGTGGGAGGTGTTATGTGAAACTTGGGATGGTACTCCGTACCCAAAGAAGGGGAAGGTTGTGAATCCCTATAAGGTTTCAAATACATGTAAGTCGTTTTGGATCCACCAGCGTTCACCAGATCTTATTTTCTTCCAGCTCTGTCGACTGCGCAGGCACAGAAGGAGCTTGCCTCCGATGAGGATAAAAGACTGAAGAGTGGGGGTGTTGCTCTACACCACACTAGCGCGCCGTCGTTTATTATGCATGGACTGGAGTTGGAGGATGCCCAGTGGGTGTTTAATTTCTTCTTTTCCCTAACTACGTTGCTCATTGCTTGAAATAGGCGTAGACTAGCTGACACAGTTGCTGACGCGGGTGCAGATCGAACGGCCCAGAAGGACGCAAACATCACAGAGCAACGGAATATTCTGAGGGGCAAGATTCGAGCATGGGAGCAGCTGCGCCTCATCTATATGCCAGGCCTTCTACAGATGTGTAGTGATCTTTCTGTGGAACCCCCCAACCCCGACTCGACTGTGGAACCTGAGAAATACGACCTCCTCCTTCCTTCAGCTCTCCCAAGCACCCATCGTCGAGTGGTGTGTTTCGAGGGTCTTCCTCGCATGGAAGCCAAGCTCCGCGAGGCGCAGCTTTACGACTCGCTCAATGGTGTTCGTCATACCCTCCGCATCAAGACACGGATGCTATATTTCAAAGCAGCAAACGTTCGAGGAATCCGGGGTGGCATCAGGTCGAGGGCAATTGTCGATCGGATCCATAAACGCGTCCTACGACACGCCAAAAAATACAACGCTGCACGCAAGGCACATAAGACTTTAGTTGGATCCGGGGGATGGGAGAACACCTTTCGCGTTTTGAATCCTACGGACGTTCGTTCCTACCGTGATCCTCAGAAAGTTAAGGCGGGGCCTGGTCGCGCAGGTATAGATGAGGAGGGAGAGGGTCCTCGCGTCGGTGGAGAACAACCAGGCGAGCAGCAGATCCAACTTGAGCAGGAAGCACGAGGGAGGAAAGAGGGCACTGGGAGAACGAGGATGGAGTTATCATGGATTTGGCTAACTACTACCATCCATACTGATGACAAGACTGACAAAGACGACGAGGTCCTTCGGTCTGAGTGGGCGCGCAGTCGAGCACGTGTGAAACGCTCAACGGAGGAGGTCCTTCGTCTTCGTGAAGAGATGCGCCGCACTCTTGTCTTTTTGGAGTGGCGTGCAAACTCCTGGGAGGCTCGGGGAAAGATGCGGGATCAAGACACCTCGATTGACCAAACCACGCGGGAAGGAGTACAGGCATACGCCAAAAAGCAGGCTACGCTACAGCGTTCCCTTTCTGACTCCTTTCGGGGGCTCTGGTCAACTCCTCTCACTCAGATGGCAGATAATCCTGCCATGACTACACTGCCTTCCGACTCCATAGAGTACAATGAGGGAAATGAATCAGACCTGGATGATGATGACGATGACCTCAACGGAGAAGACGTAGCAGGTGCGGACGAAGAGGCCCAGTAGGAGGTAGCTTTGAATGTGGCGCTTCTCAAGTCTGGCCATGGGACTATTACTTTGCTATTCCGACTTCGCGATCATCTACAATACTTACAATACTCCTTTTCTTGATTCCTGTAACTTGTAATACTACTACATTGAACACCATATATGTTGAAAGTGGAAGTCTGTGGCGTTGTGGACTTAGAGAATTTTGGAGGATGTAACGGCGGCTCTTTCCGGATGACGTAGGTCGGGTGTGCCTGGAAAATGATCGGAATGATCAGCCCAATTCCCGCCGCTCGAGAGGGAATTGCTGAGGGGAATTAATTGCACAGACAATTATCTACGTTACAAAGGTAAGGAACTAGTAAATAAATTGTAAAATTCGGGCGAAAGGAGGGAGGAGGAGGGGAGGGGAGGAGCCGCGTCCGATTTCGGATGATGCGGCTTCGATTTGCCGAATGAGTCATCAGGTGATGACGCGGCCAATACCGACGCTCGAAGGGAGCGTCGACGAGGGCAGTTTCGAGAGCNAAAAACAGATTATAATACATCTATTAATGAATGTATACTAGCGTGACGTTGAACGGCGGGAGGGGGCACGAGAATCCGCCGCTTTTCTGACAATTTGGTGCTGACGTGGCGTGGCTGTGCTGAGAGCGAAAACCGCCGGGGCGCGATAGGGAATGACGGGGGGAAGCAATTATATTGTACTACATACGTTCGGGATCTAATAGTAATCTGCATAACACCCCTTTTTTCCCCGAATTTCTACGATTTTTTCTGTATTTTTCAACGGAGGGGAGGGGGAGGGGCTGCTCGCTGTCGGGAACGACGACGACGGGGGTATATGGCAACGAGGAAGCCTGATTGATGGTGGGCGGAAGGGAAGGGAAGGGACGGAGGGTATTCCCGAGGCGCGGGGTAGCAATAGCGACGAAATGATGGAAAATGT
>LBLO01001062.1:0-11883 GCA_004354395.1 Chondrostereum purpureum
CCACAATGGAGACGGGAATGCAAGGTTGGCATCGATAGAGGGGAGTTGCCTGTATCGGTCAAACTCCACGAGTAGGGTTTCAACAGGTCCTATATAGAGTAAGCCCTCTGGAAACATAAACGCAGAAAAGTAGTCAGGGCGAACCTTCAWGCCACACGGCGTTTTGTTGTTCATGAGACGTTTAACGTTAATGTTGTGTTTGAAAGCCGCTACAGTAGCATACTATTGGTGAATGTGTAGTGGGATGGACGTGCATTTTGAATAGCAATTACCATAATTACGAATGGGACCCCAGTCCTTCGCCTTTGCAGCTTCGATTAACATATCTTTGAGTTTCCGATCACGTTCAACCAAAGACATGCAGTCAAGTGCAGAAGTGTAGAGATGGTCCCTGTGCGTCTCGCTCAAGACGAGGCTAAGTAAGTGGCCAAGGAGCACACTATTTGGCGGATCTAAGCTTCTAACCATGTTGGATACGTATTCAAGACAATGGCACAACGAGAAATCGAGAGACATGTCTCCAATACTAAGCTCCGGGAATACGGTGTGATCATGAGTGGATTTTATGTGGACGCTGGCTGGGCACAACTAATCTTACCAAGGGTAAGTATTGGGTAAGTAAACGAAATACATTTTCATTATGTAATCTTATTATCGCAGGTGGCTATTCTATACAGTACCAAGAATTAAGACAAAACTGCGATGGTGTGTGGTCACAGGGGCATCCCCCAATGTAGTATGGAGCCATCCTTGAAAAAAGTCGACTTATATGTTATAGATTGATCGGCAATAACACTTCCAACACATATTTTTGTCATTGAACATGATAAAACATACAATGCATAGCACATAATCGACAACTACAGACGAAGAACAGTGTGAGACCCTTAAGGAGCATGGAGGGTGGTGAGGAAGGCCTCGCCAGCAGCGGAAGGCTGCTTGGGCTTCTTCGTAGGCTTGTTCTTGAGACGCTCCTGCTTGACTAAAAGGAAGGTTTAGCAAGTGAACAATTGGGTAGAGTGGTATGAACGTACGAAGTTGTTGTCTGCGCAGGGTCTTCGCGTAAGGGTTGAGACGGAAGAGAACGGCCTTGTTGACCAGAGGATTCTTCTTTTGTGTCCAAGGACGCTTCTGTACTTTCTGGCCAGCAGGGCGGACGATCGACTGGATCTCATCGCTGTTGATCAGACGAGTCACATCAGGGTTCGCGATCTTGGCAGTGGGGAGGCTGAAGGGAATAGTCAAGTTAGCGAAGGTTCGTACAGTTGCGACATCACAATGTACTCACAGGTAGTCCTTCTTGTGAACGGAGACCTTGTCGAAGGTACCGAAGACCTCGTCAAGAAGACCGAAGGCACCCTCGGTCCAGATGATGAAACGTCCAAGGTGACCACCCGGAGCGAGCTGGAGGAGATTGAGACGTCTGACATTGACGAGCTCAACACCGGGAAGGTTACGGAAAGCTTTGACAATGCCGTTGTCCTCGTTGTAGACAACGAGAGGGCCACGGCGCTGACGGTGCCTGCGGTTCCTCAGCTTTCCCTTTCCAGCACGAAGCTTGCGGGAGTTGGAGACCTTGACGACATCGGAGTAAGCGTTGAGGGTCTTGAGGAGAGCGACAGCTTCCTTAGTCTTTTTGAAAGACTCGGCCTCGGAAGAGATAACGAGGGGAACTTCCTCGATCTGCTCGATACGGTGACCACGAGCAAGGACCAAAGAAGGGAGAGCAGAGGCAGCCAAAGCAGAAACAACGGCGAAGCGGCGCTGGTTCTGGTTGACCTTGACGTGCCATTTGCGCCAGGTCTTGGTGGGGGCAAACATACGACCTCCACGGCACATGTTACCGAAGGCAGCCTATGATTATTAGTTTAATTTTCGGAGATTGCGAAATGTAATTAGCACACACCTGACCAGAACGATGGGTTCCTCCTCCACCGACACGGGGAATACGAGCTACAGCACGACCGGTACCCCAGGACTCGGCACTAGTCTGGTGGCCAGCTTTCTCGCTGACAGAGTAGGCCTGCCTTTTGTTCTTCGCGATACTTTCTGAAAACATGCGGGTTGCAAGATCAGATCGGGTATTATATGTTAGTTCTGTCCTTGATACGCACTGTGCACTTGGGCAACTACATCGAGTCTGATGGGAGCCGTCAATACGGCTGGGAGAGGGAGAGAAGTTGAGGCCTCTGTAAAATTACAATTTTCATTATATTTCATACGATTTGGCCAAGATAGCTAGGACATTACTTACCGCCAGAGGTGGCGTGCACGCTAACGGTGGGTCTTGAGGCCATCGTCTTGGGTGTTGTCTTGAGGGTCGTCGTATGCGAGCGAAAAATAAAGTTCACCACGATCACCTCAGCTGTATAGTTATACAGTGCCAAATAATGATCGATTGGTCAGCACCCCGGTCCTTAAAGTGGCGTTGCATCACTTTCTGGGAGAACTGGAATACCATTCCGCAGTGGACCCTGATTATTGGTTCGTTCACTAGGGTATAGTTCAGGCCAGGGTCCTCACGCCCACCACGAAGTCCTTTACATACCGCTCGTAGGAGAGCATTCTACCCAAATGTAAAGCAGACACAGTGCAAGTTGGATAGCATATGTAGATAATAAATATACAGCAAAACATACACAACTTTCAAACCTCCACAGCAGCATCTTCTACGTCCACATCCATCTCTCCATCCGCATCTACTTCTTGTCTCATCAAAAACAATGGGTCCGTCACCTCTGCAGATGCTTCCTGTCTTTCATCCAACTCCTCCTGGCTTGGCTCTGCATACGAGACCTGCAGAATATCCCATTTGTCTGAGATATCCGGAGATTGGGAGTGCTGCACCACCATGTAAATACAGAGAGCCCAAGTACCGATAGAAGAACGAGATGCTCACCATTTGGGCTCGTCTTTTCTTGAGTAACATTTTTCGTTCGATGTTCTTGTAGTACGCGCCTTTTGGTCTACTCATTTGGCCTTGTTCCGTTTTTGTCCCACTATCTAACACCAGCAAGAACTCGTTGGGAACTTCTTGCTCTACTTTCACCGTCTCGTAGTCGCGCACAAAGTTGAATTGTATTTCCTATAAGGGACCTGTTGAATGATTCAGAGCCACATAATTTCCTGGAAACGCACCTCTTCATCGTCTGGGACCTCGAAGGGTCGTAATCTGGCGCGCTGTTCTTTAAATTTGGCAGAGGAAGCATCGTCGGGTGTAAGATAGTAGGACAAGTACACATCGAAGTATGACTTCACGGGCCTCAGAATAGCACAGTCTAATCGAGGATCCTCGGTCTTGGGAAGCAATACATCAGCCGGACAGAATACACCACCGAAATACGGGGGTACCCACGTCGATTGGGCGCTCCCCAGGTCTCTCAGAGAATCTAAACAAGTCGTACTGGTTCGCCCAGATATCGACGTCCGGAAGAAGTTCGTAAGAATCAACAGGAAAGACACCTGCAGGTTTGCCGGGATGTTTGATGTCCTCTAGGTTGAAATCTTCATTGTTTGCTCTGAACGAGGCCTCTATGTCGTTTAATTGTGCTGCTCGCGACACGTCTATTGGTTGGAGATTTATGCTATTTCTGTTATGAATAAGTAATGAAGGGATGTTGAGGACTTGAGAGAGTGTACAAACGATTCATGGGCGCTCATACGCGCAGAGCTGTCGCTGCGACTTGTGTACTCCGTCCGGCGAAGCCATGATACCGGAGCAACGGCGGGAGCAGGAGTAGATGGACCTGCGTTTCCATTTGCAGTCCCATTATGGTGTACATGATGGTGAAATACAGAGGAAGACCCAGCAGCGGAGGGAGCCTCGTATGCCAGGAACTCGTCCTTTGGGTCAAGCTTTGGTAAGTTGTCGATGTCCGGGTTCAGAGCTAGGTTCAATGTACTAATGTTGGCTATCTGCAGTTGTGCTAAAAATCCAATGACATACCAGAATCATCTAAGCCCTCATCCCATAAAGATTCCCATTTCCCTAAATCCAACGGCATACCACATTCAGCATCCACAATCATAGGAAGGGGTGTGCTTGTTGCTAAAGAGTTAAGGAATTCGGGTTTCGCATATCGCATTGGGTCTGTAGGTATGTCTAGTAATTTCGGGGGACATGGTGGGGCAGGTAATGGATTCGAATACCGAACACGGACGAGAAGGTCGAGTTTGCTGGAGAAGTACGCGTGATCAGTCGAGATTTCAAAAATACACTTGAGAACATACCTTTTCTTAAAGCTCATTTTATAGAAAACAGCAGCCAAAGCTTGAAGTTACGTACCCGGGAGACGTGACTGTTCGGGCGAAGGTACACTCACGGATATTGCCAAACAAAGATCAACTCTAGCAGTTCCCAAAATGGCAATCAACGCCTGGTATTTCCGCCTTCCTCGTGTTCGTCGAATAACTGCTTAGGAGATCGAAATTTGAGCCAGATGCACACTCTCAGGATCCAGGCCCTGTGAGACTCCCGACGAATCATAAAAAACACGACCAGATGTTTCTTGGTTACCCCATGCACATGATTCTTCCACGTTTGGGACTTTAGGACCAAATTGATAAGCTTCTCTCACAGAACCACTCAAAAGGCTCTCGTGAACGATGGTTTTCTCTCTCTTCTCCATGCTGAAACGTATCTACAATGTGATATATTTCGTCTCATCTAACCACTGGAGCTAATATTGCTCACTCTGAAAACAAGGTTGTCTATCCACCGACCCCGTCTAAGGATCCCAAACCTATCAAGTTTGGGATTCTGGGCGCAGCAACAATCGCTCCCCCAGCATTGATTAATCCTGCGAGGAGCCACCCTGAGGTCGTCATTTATGCAGTCGCCGCTCGAGATAAGAGCAAGGCCACTGAATTCGCGAAGAAACACGGCATCGAGAAGGTTTATGGTGGGCCTACCGGTTATCAAGGTATGTCTGCAATATGCCATAGTCGACGTGCAGACTGCTCACTTCCCAAAACTTAGACTTACTCGATGACCCGGAAGTTGAAGCAGTGTACAACCCCGTACGGTTACCCCTCCATATTTCTCATGCAGCCACGCRTATCCTAACTCTTTGTTCAGCTTCCAAATGGGCTACATTACGAGTGGACAATCAAGGCTCTTCTAGCCGGCAAGCATGTTTTGTTAGAGAAGCCAGCTGCTGACACGGCCGAAGAGACCCTTGCAATGTTTGAACTTGCAGACAAGAAGGGTCTGGTTCTATTGGAGGCTTTCCACTATAGGTGTGTATCATCTACCCCTTCGTATCTTATATCTAACCTCAAGATTGCTTGTGAGATTCCACCCCGCCATACAACGAGTCAAAGACATCTTAACCAGTGGAGAACTCGGGTCCATCAAGAGCATTAGTACATCCCTCATGATCAGTAGCGGGATTATGAAGGATTCCGATATTCGTTACAACTATGCACTTGGTGGAGGTGCAATGATGGATATGGGTTGTAGGTTCTCTTCCCTTTTTATACTCTTCATAGTTTTCTCATGCACCCAGGCTACACTCTTCACTCTATGCGTTACATGGCCGGCAGCAATCCTAAAACAGTCCTCTCATCTACGTGCACACCTCACACTACATCCTCTTCCCAACCATCAAGTAACGTAGACCGACGGACGACGGCGACACTAGCTTTCCCAAATGATATCGTTGGTACTCTTACGTGTGATCTCAGTACTCCTACCCGCTGGGGCATTCTCCCTCGACTGTTTAAAGCCAGTGTAGAGGTGGTCTGCGAGGGTGGATCCGTGGAACTCTGGAATTTTGCCCAACCTACGTTATTCCACTCCATCACTGTACGATCTAAGGGTAAGAAGACGCGCACAGAGAAAGCTTATACCTTCGCAACGGACAATGGAGCCAAAGGAGAGGTTTGGTGGACGACTTATCGATATCAGTTGGAGGCATTTGTGGATCGCTTGAAAGGAAGAACTCCCCAGGTTTGGCCAGGGAAAGAAGATAGTGTTGCCAACTTGGAGTGGATCGAACGTGTTTATGAAGCGGTCAGTCTTTTGCTGGCACCTCCGGGCACTGTACTGACGAGAAGACAGAACGGGTTTGGGATCCGCCCCAAATCAGAGTTTGTGCCACAACTGGATTGACACCGATAAATATAGTGTATTATGTACCGTTTATTGTTTTGTATTAGATATCATTTGTGAAGCATTCATAGCATGACTCAATCTGGAAAGAAATACAATACAAGTGGTTGAAATAAGTAATAAATGTAAGCAATTACACATGTAAATAGTAAGCACATAATGTCGCAACTCTGCGAAACCGGTGGGTTATCGCTACCGTTTTACAGTCCAGCTGCAAAATGTAACAGTCCTAATAGCTTGAACTAGGTTCTTGTGAGCAAGTGCTTGCAACAATAATCAATACACTGTCGTACCTTTTCCTCATCTGTATCGCAATACATAGCCCAGTGCTCTCGGTCATCCTTAAACTCGACTGCGAAAGAGTGCGGCATGGATTTAAGCTCCTCATATCCTTCGTTCCACTCTCTTAGGGCGCGTATCTGGCCCTTGAGTTCAGATTGCTCAAGAATCAGACTTGTGTCCTGATATCCGACCGTAAGTAATGCGCACACGGAGTCAAATCAACCACAAACTTTTGGTGAACGATAAAAGTATAACTTGGTCCCAATGAGCTTGTAGAAGCGGCGTCTCCACTGAAGGGAGTCGCTGACTTGAACAGTAACCCAACCAGTCATCGCAGACTCCGTTTTGGGGCTGGATTTTACTTTGGCAGCAGTGTCTTGAATCCTCTTCAACCTCTCTGTTTTCTCCTTCTTCTGATTATCGATTTCACGTTTGGCCGCTTCTACTGCCAATTTCTCCTGTTCTGCTCGCCACTTCTGAAGTTTCATATGTTCCTCCATCCTTCTTTCTCTGTCAGCACGTTTCCTGTCTTCAATCTCTCTTTTCTTGCGTTCCTCTTCTTCCTTCTCCTCCCTTTCCTTCCGCCGCCGTTCTGAAGTAGCACGCTGTAGCTCCTTCTCTATCGACGCACGTCTGGCGGCTTCCTCCTTAATCTCCTGTCGTTTCTGTTCCTCCTTCTGCAATTTCAGCCGCAGCTGTCGTTCCTTCTCCTCTGCAACCGCACGTGCCTCTTCCTCTTCCCTCTGTCTCTGCGCAACCTGCCTCCTCCTGGCCCGCTCCTCCGGATCCGCAATGAGAATGGTCTCAGGCGTCCATTTCCTGTCAACTGGAATGACGAAATGGGATCCTGGCTGCAGTGGAGGGGACTGTGATGGCGGACTGGGATGTTCGACCAGCACCTCGTCGTCCGAACTGTGATAATGAGATATTTCAGCGAATTCTGAGATATTCCTGCTGCGCCGACGAGAATGTTGAAGAGTGTGGGATGTTGGTGGCGAATTCGAGTTTGGCAATGCACGTTTCTCGTTGAATGTGGACATATATGGGCCCTTATCTTTGGGCGGAATCGGGGGAGGAAGGTCGTGAGACTCGACTTTCGCAGGTTTGCGTCTGAGTAGACTGGCGAAGATCATGCTGGAGGATCGCGGTGGAGGGGATGATGATAATTCGTGATTGGTAGATTCTGAAAACGTCCTGCGTGGGGTATTATCGTTATTGATGGGTATATCAGATAGGTCTGGGGGTAATGAAAATGAACGGTCGATTGGCTGCAATATAGTGTGGGGAATAGTAGGGTTGAGGACAGATTGGCGAATAGATGTTGGTGTTAAATTGGCAAGAGAGTCTACGGTCAAAGTTCCGTGCTCGACCTGAATTTGTAGAACAATAAACATGAGGCAATGTCGGAGTGGAGCTTAGACCCATTGTCTTATGTACGTACTCTGAATACGGCGCCGAAGCGACGAGAATGTACCAAGGCCCGGGCTGTAATATCTTGTTAGCTAGCAAAATGAAAATAAGCTGTGTGATTCACCTCTTTTAACACCAGAGATATGGCTGGGTATAAAATTAATGAGCACGAAGCCCGGGCGAACTTGGATATCTTCGTGGTAAAATGCAATRTAGACCTGCGAAGGATCGTCCATTCTGCTTTTCAGCTCGGAAAGCCCGCCAGAGCCATGGCCATACAAGGACAAGTCGTCTGGCTGGTTCTGGAGAAAGAGAAAGAGGTTTGAGGGTGGCCCATGGTATCGAATTCTAGAATGTCACTGACCAAATCCGCATACTTCAGTAACATCCAGTTTGATTTGCCATGGACGATGGCGTCGTGGGCGGCGATAATAGCATCGTAGTCAACGAGGTTCATTGAAGCCATGTTGTGAGAATATAGTAGTAGTATGTAGAGGTAGAACAAGGTTACATGAAAGAGAGTTGGTTGTTCAGATTAGACAAGTCGCCACCCAACATATGCTGCCGGCGCTTGCACAGTAACCATCACTTCAATGATCATCCAACTTCACTTGTTTCACGTTGACGAAGATCTATCAATCTATTAGGAAGTCATATAACATGTAGTTCTTATTCTGTCAAATTTGGGACACTTTTATAAACCCTCGATTCGCAACAACATTGACCTCTCGAGGGCCCACCAGGAGTCATTTTACCATTTGAAAGTGCTAGACCACCACCTAGGGAACCCGTATGGAACCCGTCGCGGTTCTTCACTGGTCACTTCCGACAGGAATTTTGCTCTGCGGACAACTCGGAGACCTGGAAACCACGAGTTGCATGATCGTCGTTTGGGCGGAAAGAGAAAGAAAACAAGGCATTTTCAGCTTATGTAGTACTTATAGTAACATTAACTCTCTATTGTGATTTCTTGCTAACTGATATCTTAGTCTGTAGTATGTGGTGGACCCTAAGACTCATATCAACAGCCATTCCTAAAGGTATCAGCAAAAACGGGATGAAGCTCGACAGCAGAAGGATCAACTGGAATGTCGTGATGTTATCTGCTGTCATGATGTAGGAGATGCATGCTAGTGTTGTAGTTGCGGTAGAAGCACCGTAGAATATCAATGGCACATAGATGGCCGAAGAATCTGTGGATGTTTCAATACTTTCCATACCCCATAGTTATAGACGATATGCACACACCTCGACATAATCCCCGAATTCCTNAAAAAAAAATAGGGAATTGGAAGAGGCTGAGAAACGCTCCGTTGAATCGTTGGAACTAATGAAAAGAACTGTTCACGACGTACAATTCCAACCACACAAAACAAGCAAACCAACGAGTGACCTCAGGTTGTTGATAAAACATTCCCCCAATCAATGGGTCCGCAGAGAGCCCAAGATACCATTCTATGAGAGAGCTCAGAAGAGATGGGACCACTTTAGCTGGGTAAATCGCCTGGAAGTCCACGAGCAGTGATGCTGGGATATGGATCTAGAGGTTCCGTTAGCGCGGTGTTTGTCTTCGAACTGGGCTACTTACTGCAAAGAAGGCAACATAGAGGAAATCTAGTGGTCGCGAAGACAAAGGACGCGGTGTTGGAGTGGCCATCGCGCAACTTCTCAAGCCCGCCAAACGTGGAAATGGTACAAGGCCAAGCGATGAGGATGTGACTAAGCCGCCTCATCACACTAGAGAAAGCCTCAGAATCCCCAACGTTCAGAGGTACTTNNTNNGGGAATGGTGAATAGGACTGGAAAGTGAACCTGTTTGGGAATTTCGGAGCACGCTCAATAGCCATCCAATAGCAGCTTGGCGATCGAGGTATTCATTCATGGAGGTCCGTCCATTCATTCATGTCCATATATATATGTGATTTTCAAATAGTACATTTGATTTTGAGCACAATAATGATAGGGCATTACATGTTTGGGCCAAAAAACTTCATGTTTACGGGGGTGTTAAATTTGTACAGCAAACCGCCACAGCAAGAGGGCGCAGTTGAAGATTGGGGTGAGCGATAAGATTAAGATAGAGATCCATGTGACCGCGAATCATCACAGAACGCTCTCGAACATCTTTTCCCCGGTCCCGGCATTGTCATCAAGTCTCCTTCTACCACTGCGCTGCTCAGTCTTACACGTTGAAGCCATGGTTGAACCAACTCCTACTGCTCCAACTCCCACGCAGGAACCTGCTGATATCACGCAAGCTCCTGCAGCTACAACCACCGAACCTCCCACGACTGAGATGGCACCGAAGCCTGAGCCAGAAGTCACCCCAGTCCCTGCAGCTGCGGAGGAAACCACGAAAGCTGAGACCCCTGCAGAACCAGAGGCTACCCCAGAGCCCAAGAAAGAGGAAGAACCAGAGCCTCAGAACCCTCTCACAAAGAAATTCACTGACGCTGAGTGGAAGGCCTTGAAGGACTTCCGAGTGAGTTCAACAAGACCTCTAACCATTCTGTCAAACAGAACTAATAGCCACCAAGAGCAAGATTAGCGACATTCTTGCAGAGGCATACCCTGACAAGGCCGATGCAAAGAGTACCCCAATCACTATTTGGGGGGTAACTATCGACCCCACCAACCCGCTGGATGCAAAGGTCAGCGTGTTGCTAATGAAGTTCCTACGGGCAAGGTAAAGTCGTTTCGTATATGATTACCATTTCTCTCCATGAAATCTGTACTAGGAATCTAAGTGTGGCTGATGCGAAGACTATGATGGTTGCCACACTGCGATGGAGGGATGAGTTTGGAGTAGATGCAGCAATTAAAGAAGAACACTCCCAAGAAATCTTCGGAAAAGCTGGGCACATCTTTGGCAAAGATAAGGAAGGACGACCCGTTGTGTAAATTTGTACAGTTTTGAACAGAATTCCTCATTATCTAACCCTTCTTCCCAGGTATAATGTTTATGGGGGCGATCAAGACCTGAAGCGAGTGTTTGCAGATGTACAGCTTTTCCTTCGGTAAGTGAAAAAACTGTCCAGGCAGGAAATCACTAAGTTTCCTGTTCTCCAGCTGGCGTGTTGCTCTGATGGAGAAGAGCGTGGCTCTACTCGATTTCGAGACAATCGACCAGACAGTCCAAGTTCATGGTAATGTCTCGTCTCGTCTGGTAATCTTCATGAGTGCATGCTAACTACCGTCAAGATTACGAGGGTGTCTCGCTATCTAGCAGAGATGCCAACTCCAAGCAAGCTGCATCCGAGGCTAGCAGCATCTTTTCTGCTCATTATCCTGAGATGCTGGTATGCGCATTTGCGATGCCTTCTCGCTGCGAAATGCTTAACCTGATGTAACCTTTGACAGCACAAAAAGTTCTTCGTCAATGTTCCAACGCTTATGACCTGGATTTTCTGGCTCTTCAAGCCCCTTATCTCTGCCGCAACTCTCGCCAAGATGACTGTCGTTGGCACCGGCGCCAGCTCCATTGGCAAAACGCTGCTGCCTATTATCGACGCGAAGGAATTGCCGAAACGCTATGGTGGGGAAGCAGAAGCGTTCTAATTGCCAGCTAACCCCCATCTGCGTCTCCCTACATGGTTAATGTGATTTATGATGATACCTAGTCGATACATCTTATTGTGGATCTTATGTTACCAGAACGGTTTTCCATCTCACTCTCCTTGCCGTATTTGATACCCTTTCTCCTCCCCGATTCTGACAGTGATCCTTAGCTACTTAGTATGCCTTTTGTTCACTTTCATTCTCTGTTAATCATATCTCAGGATCATTTATCCCATAACATAGGAATCATACCGGAAGCAACAACTAACACCAATTATCTTGAACTTGAATTTTGAAGGATAGGTATCGTGTACCTCGATCCCCACGTGGTAGTATAAACCTTCCAAAATGGGAGGACCCCGGCATATGCCTATACTGCANCTATCCCAGTGCGTACAGAAAGCAGCAAAAATTGGGCTTTTGATATATCCACGTGCGTACAGATTGCGCCCAATTTGACTCCCTACACCGATCCGAGGAGAGTACAGTGAAGGGTGGTCGGCAGATAGGGTCGATCCACA
>LBLO01001063.1:0-11880 GCA_004354395.1 Chondrostereum purpureum
CTAACTACCAGCTCATAACTTCATCAAGACAAACCACTCTTTTAACGAACCCGGGCATCAGTGCAAGTACTGAACTCGGACCGTCTAGCAAATAGATACAAAACGAACAGTTTGGCTCTCACCACAATCAGCAACACTCGAGATTTTGGTACCACAAATGCGCCCCAAACCAGAAACTGATAGGTAACCCGGCCTGCTAGTGTACGCCACGCCTCGTCTAACCTGCTCATTGTTCTAGCAAAACAGGTCTCCCTCCGGGTGCACGCGAGCTCGTTGGCTACGATGTCATAGATCCAGAGATGGCGACACAGCCCGTCATTTGGGTAAACATCACCGCCCAACCCACAAAGCTATCTCTTTCATCCCCCAACGAGCGGTTCAAAGTCATCCTTGAACTTGAAATCCTCTTTTCAACCAAGCCCGCAACTTCCATCACGTTAAATGCGTCTTCATACCACAACCGTGGTGGACATATGGTTTCCCCAAAGCTCGGATTTGTTCTAGCATCCCTCCCCGAGCCAGACATCGTTTTCCCAGGTTGGCCCTGTAACACCAAGCACGGCGGCTTTCCTCACCGCCCTTTCCTTTCGACCAAGGGGAAAGACATGAAACCCATGGAGTGGAACCAATGGATAACAATTCCCGCAACAGGCACACTTCGCATCGAGCATGAGGTCTCTTTGGCGGAGCTCCTTGAGGATGAATTGAACTCAGGAAAAAAGTCACCAACCGACCCAGACGACCTCAAACCTGGAATGTGTTTCATTGTGTGGGTCCGCGCGTCTTCATTGAATGCTGGGTATTACGCATACTGGGGAGGGCTAGAGGGTGAGCTACAGGACAAAAAGCTGTCGGATTACTATCCTGGTGAAGTCGATAGAAGCACAGGAGAACCGGTCACACCTCCATCCCAAGACGAATGGGCTTGGAGGCTGAACAAGGATGGGTTGAAAGTCCGAGGAAACATTGGTCGTTTCGGCCCAGTAGTAGAGTTGACACCTTGATGGACATGAAATGGGAACCAATGGCTGTCGGTTTCAATGCTTTGAACAACCTCGAAGATCAAGAAATTGGCATCAGAACAGTAACACTCGGAAGGACGCGGAGGGAGGCATCTGAGACATAGCATCCCTCCAATTAGCCATACGTCTAATCATAAAGCGAGTCCGATTCAAAGCAATAAGAAGTAACCCTCCATCGTATTCCCCTTTTCTTTTTGTATTGATAATTCTTCCCATCACATTCAACCACTCCTCTTGCCGCCGCGCGATCGTCGTCTGTATAATATCCAACCTTAGAAAATAGAATATAATTGTCATCGCCCAAGTTGCACCGTAACCAGTGGACGAGGAGGACGTTACCATCGGTGAAGTGATATAATCGTCCTCGCATGAACTCCTCGCGATAGAAGAAGGCTTGTAGCCTATGCCATCCTACTCTTCGTCAGCATTTTATTCGGCGAGGTGATTCCACGGAAGAGGTCTCAGTCCCCCAAACTCGAAACGATGATGGAAGGGAAAATAGCGGAAATGGGGAGGCTATTCGAGGATCCACAGACGGAACATCTCTAGGATGTATGGGTGTTGGGGTCGGAAACGATCAATGTAGGCCTCCCGATCATAAAGGTGGAGATTCTCGAGCACCCACGGGGAGTCGATGGCAGCTAAGAACAAATCGTAGAAAGTTCTTCACGCCGGCGCAGCTCTCGCTATTTCTTACAGATGATGAGGGCAGGGAGAGGAAGGCAAGGAAATGTTTGGAGAGACACTTCATTCAGCAAGTTGTCAACTTCGGGGGACATCTCACGGTTATGTGAGATGGAGGAAACCGAGAATAAACGGTTTCCCAATCCTTCCGTCATATGATTAGTAGTAGTCAGTATACATGACGAACATCACATGAAATCGGGTGATAGATAATGGATGATGTGGTGCCAACTATCCCTGACTACATTGTAGGTGCGCCCTTGCACAGGAAGACAACGAGTGGCGACAGGGAGAGATAAGGTGCGCTTGAAACATTCATGGAATCATCATGAATCAAATATGACCTTGCGTCCTCCATGAACATAGTCCGGGCGTTTCGAAAGCTCCAACTCTTCTTGCCAAGTGCAATCCACACCTCTATCTTCAGAGTGTGTATCATTTGGGTACGGTTTATTCTCCCTAAAATGTACATACATGCCCCCATCCATTGCTACGATCCGGGAGTGAAGCCACGTTACAAATCCCAGAAACGCGAAGCCTGTTTGGGGGTCCCCAAAAACAGCGTCGCCATCGTTAAAGAGATAGACTGTGTCTCGCATGGTCTCCTTCCTAGCAAATGAGAGCCAGTAAGAGCAAAGCCCTGTCCCAGCCGCGTCTCTCCAGAGCAGGACACCTGGAACTATACGGAGGATGTCATCGGGCTCATATTCGAAAGTGATGGGATAGAGAATAGGTGCATTCGGGTCAGCGAGGTGATTCCACCCCAGTGGTCTCCGTGCACCATCCTCCTCAATACGATGCCTGAGAGGAAGACCAGGCCACATAGCCGCAATGCAAACATGGGCAGGCCATTCGAGGATCCATAGCCTGAATTCCTCTGGGATGTATGGGTGCTGTGCCCGAAGACGATCGATGTGTGCCTCTCGATCGAAGGGACGCAGCCTTTCGAGCACCCACGGCAGGCTTTTCTGCACCCAAGAGGACTCGATAGCAAACAAAAATAAATCATAAAGCGCCTTCCGCGCTGGGGGAATGGAGGAGAGGAGAGCTAAATCTCTCCATTTCTTGCACACGCAGCGAGCGATGGCTAGAGTGGTAAGAGGGAGATGGGGGAATATTTGCAAGAGTAGCTCGTTGGGAAGGTTTTCCATGGCCCTTGGTGGTCGTACTCTAAGATGATATCGGATGNAATTGGCCAATTTCGAATGAGAAGATGAGATGAGTGAGCCGGTTTTCACACTTACCGATAACAACAAGCTGGTCGTGTGATAGTCATCGATCAATCCTTAGTATGGAGCCTTGCCTGCTAAAATAGCGCCCACAATTCAACGGAGAATACGGTATACTGTGGAATTCGTATGACATATCCTAGCGTTAACGTGTGTTTGCATCTAACAAGAATTCAGACAACGAACCTCGATATAAAACTCCTCATCAAATCTGATATATTCAAGTCTGCCCCCAGTCTGAACCCGTCATGTCGGAAACCTCATGAAGATTGCTCGCAGCCGTTGCGCATACCATCCTGGAATCGGGGGGAGGGGAGCTTCTTCAGTTGCTCCCAGTAWTTTTTTACGATATTAGAACTTTGGTATAAAGGAGCTAGCATTGGGTTGAGTGAAACCAAGCTAAAAGAAGGAAAGCAAAATCACTTCCGGGACCGGGTGTATGGAGCGGTGCGAAGAGAACCTTACCTAATCCAGCGCCACAGTCCTCAGAGTTAACAATACTCAACAATAAGTTGGTAGGAACTTACCCACTACACCCCTCATTCCAGGCATTCTTCGAATTACACTCCCTTCTCCCTTATGAACACGTTCCGCGAGTGATCATCAATGATATGTGATTGAGTTTTGAAATCTAAATGGGTCGACGAGATCCATGGGTACTCACTAAATACGATATCCTATTCTCCCAACCATATCTAGGTGCTACTGATCAGTGCGAGTTAAGTCCCTCGTTCTCAAACTACAAAACATTGCAGATATTAGAGATAATCAGACAGTCTTTCGAGGTCGGCGCTCTCACGTGATCGTGTAATGTAACGCGACGAACACGCGATGAGCACAGCCTTATTTCCTCTTGAACTCGAACCACCGTAATGTGTCCCATCCCAATTGAACTGTTGACTACTTCCCCCGAAAATTATGTTGTATTGTTGGATCCTCACTTTATTATGGATCCCAATCGCGACTGGAGGCCAGAAACCGTACGTGTTTTCGATCGTTTCTGGCTCACCCTTCACTAATGTTGGCTATTTCTCAGCTGAGGACTTTGGAATTCCTCCTGGGCATGTCTCCAGGGGAGATCGAGTTGGATGACTACGAATTCGCAATGTATTGTAAGTGACATCACTTTCTGCCACCACTCTCGGTTGCTGATTGATTGTAGTACAACCTGACATAGCAGAACTTATTAGAACCATGAAGGTTGTGCTGATTCCAACCCCTGATGTCCTTCGTGTGGTGTGCGATTTTATTAAATACAACTTTTCCTCAAACACTTCCTCACGAGTCCACTACGCCAACGTGAGTCGCTCGAATTTTATTGCGATACCATGGTGTCTTAAATTTCATTAGGTTCTCCCTATACAAGAATATGAATATTCATTCCTACCCCTATCCCATCCAGGGCCCTTCTTCCTTGCCAAGTCTATCGATGACTTTGACGAGCATAAATCGCCCTACTCGAGACTACCAACCTTCACATCATCAATTCACCCAGTCTTCTTGTGCTATCGATTAGCTCTAAGCGTTGTCCGAGCGAAGACAAAACTATCASAAGAAGTCCGAACCATTTTTCGCGAGATTCTCCTTGCAGACTGCCCGTTCAATCTTCCCTCGGATTTTGTGTTGTCCATCCCCCATGATGGTGAGATTAACGAGAATGAGATAAGCCCGTTGTTAGTCAAAGAAGATTCTCTCAATAACGAGTCCAGGTTACCTGCCCTCACCCACGACCTGGACTCCCCTGCTTCTGGCAGCTCTACCAGGCCACCCTCCTTAGCTCTGGCAAGTTATATATGGCATAGTGCCGAACGGGTGCGTACTTGGAAGGAGAACCAACTCTTTGAGTCCCCCGTCGCGTCTTTGGAATACGACGTGGCCAATGATAGCCAAGTGGTGGACTACCGGAATGACGGGGAAGTTCCTCGAGATCCTCATGATGCACTCCTCCCTAAGGATCCGGTTTGGGTCGACCACAAGGATGAGCGGAGGCTGCTCTGTGCAGAGGATTGGGTGATACTTTACCAACGTGACGAGTTCGAGGTTCGAGAGATTTGAGTCTGGTTCTCTCTCTTTGGTGGTGATAATCGTCGCTTTTCATTTGCTCTCTCATTTCAGGCTTTCATAGAGTGATACTTACCGCTTTCAATCTTATCATATATGTATATTTCATACCTTAATGTAGCATAGGACTCAAGCCATGTACAACAGACAATCAACACATCTAGCTAGTCGTTTGTCCTGGAATTCTACTTGCTTTTCAATACTTACATGTCAAGCTAAAGTACTCCACGTCGCCGCGTCGAGAGTAGTGTTGGAGGCCCCACAGTGCTATAATTCGAGTAATACTAAGCACAAAATCATAGCGTCAATCTGACTGCTCAAGCGCTCAACACCGATTTCACAAGTGAACGTTGTATCTATTATGGATCTTGGATTTCCGGTCAAGAATAAGGCATTTCTTCGATGCGGATTAGGACGTGATCAGGGGCTATTTCTTTCGGAGGAGCTTAGTAGATATGTGGGATATCARACGATAGCTTCTTTGSCAYCCGACAACGCCGCCGAGAKTTCAGTTCGGTCGAGCGTGCTCGTCATCTGAGGACACTGCAGGTCTAYGGCCCTGATTCGYTTGTAGAAACACCTACAATCGGGTATGTTTCAGCCCACCTCTTCGGATACAATCGAGCTGCCATTTACATGAGGGGAAGTGGGTGCGTTAAATGTGGCGGTATCTATGCATGCCTTCCGTGCCTTCCTTTCCCAGGAATAATCAAAGGGGTCCCACCCTCCNAGAGAATCCAGGCAGTACTGACACCGGCAATATCAGAGCTACTGTATTGCTTTGGATTGAATTGCACGATAGACACGCGAGAAAATCCTCTGCTGAAAGTCTAACTGCCACCTCGTAACTTCATGTGGAGTTAAGAGACGAGCTGCGTTTCTACTGAACCCGGACATCAGTGCATCCACTGACCACGGACCGTCCAGCGGATAGAGACAAAGAAGGGGGAGGACATCACGCGCTGACAGTCTTGTTCTCACCACAACCAGCAACACTCGAGATTTTGGTACCACAAATGCGCCCCAAACCAGAAACTGATAGGTAACCCGGCCTGCTAGTGTACGCCACGCCTCGTCTAACCTGCTCATTGTTCTAGCAAAACAGGTCTCCCTCCGGGTGCACGCGAGCTCGTTGGCTACGATGTCATAGATCCAGAGACAGCGACACTACCCGTCATTTGGGTAAACATCACCGCCCAGCCCACCAAGTTATCTCTGTCATCCCCCAACGAGCGCTTCAAAGTCATCACTGACCTTGAAATTCTGTTCTCACCCAAGCCCGCAACTTCTATCACCNTGAATCAGATCTTGGCAGACCAGCTCCAACAAAATTGGGAATATACCCATTTGTATACTTTCGCATCCGAACAGCATGTGAGTCTGATATAGGATGACCTTTGACAAAGGCATATAATCCACTACCAAGATCATCAGAGCATAAAGGAACAGGCGACTCATTCCCAAGTGTAGCTTGAGTATCAATAATCTCTGATTCTATTTTCATCTCATTATCATAAATGTTTTTTTCTTTCAATATATATGATTCTTCTTCTTCTAAACATAAAGTTGCTTTATCTGAATCTGACTCTTCATCATCCAATGTTATTCCATCCTGATCCTCCTCTGTAAAAGAGAGAACATCATCATCAACAATAAAAGATAAGTTGTCGCCAGCATCATAGGTATCAGGTATAAAATTATCTTTGACGTCTTCACACTTTTCCCGCCTGTAGAATCGAATCCAATCATAGAGACAAAGAGCCTCAAATTCTGAAGGACGATACATGTAATCATTAACAGGTGATAAATCAACAATACGACCATTCTTCTTTGTAAATCTAACTCTGTCATACTCTCCATCAACGTCCATTTTCCACGGCCGTTGAACCTCAGCTACATATTGCTGCCAGTAGAATGGTGCAAATGTATAATTTGTATAATGATCAGGATTGCCTAACAGATACAAGTTAATCATAGGTGCACCATACTCTGCCTTAGCGGAAAGTGCATTTACAATTTGTGTCATAATCTTTCTACCTTTTTCTTCTTGAGTACCTGTTCCTGCTAACAGTTCGAAGTTGCGGGTATATACAGAGTGAATTGTATCAAACAGTACATGTGTTTTCAAAGGAGACTTTGTGACATAATCACACACATAAAACACGACACCCTTAATAGCAGTACCAGATAACAGTGAACAGACATCTGTATTACTACGGATTGTATAGACAATAACTCGATTCGTTGAATTAATACACTCCACAATATGTTTGAGTCGAATGGCACCTGTTTCCTTATCAACCTCAGTGATAAGTATAACATCGCGAGGAAAACGTGCACTACATATTCCATACTTGTTATCAAGACATCCTGTGAAGTCATACTTCTTGCTTTGTACACCATTTTTTGTTAAAGTACTGCGACATATATGTGTATTGACAGATACAATGATTCGATCTGTGTCTATATTATAATGCATCAACCATTTCTTGAATATTTCACAATCCTTACACTGTCCACAATGACTTTTGCATATGACTGAAGGTGGTGGTATTGCAACATGCTCAACAGCACTTGCATAATGAGGTTTTCCCTTCATTTTCACTTCTTTAGCTTGCACATTTTCATGAGTGTCTGTTATAATATCAGCCGAACAAACAGACTCTAAATATTCTGTCAAAGCTTTCTGAAATGCACCATCTTTTGACATAATACGATCACGGATCTGTTGAGGGTTCAATGCACCACGCAACCATAACAATATATGAAGATGTAAAGTAAGTCGACCTTGCTGTTCAACAGTACCATAGTATGCTGCAATATCACCGAAAACACCTGCCTCTTCCTTACTAAAWCCCAATACATGTTCAATGAAATTTGTGACGACAAAGTGAAAGAAACGTGCAGCAGCTACAGGGTTACCAATAATTTTACGACGTCTTTCATCTAATGAAAGAATTTGAGGTTCAAACTTCACATTGTGATCTGCAAAGTATAAACAAATTGGATTGTTCATGTCGGCAGGTGATAAAGTAAGATACCAACTTGGGGCACCATGATAACCAATAAGGGACCAGATCTCATTTCTCATAAACTGTTTAGATGTCACCGAACCATTAACCTTACTATCAACATGCCCAATATTATTCATGATACGAAAACACTTATGCTCTTCTTCATTCTGGGGTCGAACAGGTTCTCCCTTGGCAACACGATCGGCTAATAAACGAAGAACATTAGGATTTACGTCTAACATTCGACGAGCAACATCCTTAAACTTAGATCTCTCAGTTGTTAGAAATGCACCTCGTGTAGCAATTTTAATTTGCTCATGACTGAATGCTACAAATGAAAATGTTGGATCTTCTTGAAATCGCTTGTCATGGTACATAAGAAGCCACTTTTTATGAGCTTCTTCACTTAACTTGGTAGACATCCCAATACCGCCAAGGCCATAAGGAAATAGCCAAGGGAATATACTACAATACAGCTCAGGATTGTTCCAGATAGTTGAAGGTGTACTTGAATGACCAACAGCAAGTGCAGCACCACCATCATCCAAGTGCCGGAGAGCGGTAGCTATTTGCTCTTTCACTGTCATGTTTTCAAGAGTTTCCCCTGCCAGTCCATGAATAACAAAAGGGCATTTACCATCTGATGTTCCATTATCTTCACCATTATCATCCTGACTGACAGTCTCTGCCATTCGGTTTGTTTGCTGTTCCCTATATTCAACATTAACAGGTGGTTTGTCTTCTGAGTAGTCATTAAGTGCATCCAAATCTATCTCGATATCAGCATAAAGTGGATTATTTATTATTAGCCAATTCAATGCAGCCAACAGTTCATCCTTGCGAACTAACACAGGTGTACGCTTCCAGTCTTTCTCAGTTGGCCGACATGGCCCTGTATAAAGGATTACCATAACTTCATTGATATCTGCCAGAGGTGGTGGCAATTTGTGATATACCTTCATTACAGGTACCTCAAAGGCAACAGCATGAGCGACCATTTTACGCATGCCAGAAGCAACTCGTATAAAACATCCATTGTGTCTGATTCGTTGAATTAGAACCTTCTCCATAAATGTTAATTTTTTCAGGACTTCTGGAACTTCACCAATCCACATACTATTTGCCATAGCATTACGGGGTATATTACCAGCTCTAATTGTTTTTCTGCATTCTAAACATATCATATTAAGCTTGTGGTCAACAACAGGTCCTACAACTTCTTTTACAAGCTGATTAGAATTGGAACGTTCTTCCCGTGTAATCCCACCTACACAAAGAATATCCAACTGTTTCTTAATTGATTTCAATGGACTTAAATTTGTAACCAGACATAATTGTCCACAGACAGCACACCCATCCTCTTCCAAAGATTGTGCACAAGTTGCGGAGGACCAATTACCAATAATATCTGCTTCTCTTCCTGTTGTCATTGGCATTGGTGGGAAAAGAGACATATCACGCTCTGCCTTCTCATTCAGCAGAACTTGAATTAGTGCATTTGATTCTTCTATACGCCTATCATTTCGTTGCTCATGTAAACTCTTTTTCTTTGGCTTTATTACAGTCTGATAGTAATTCTTTCTCCTGTTTATACCGGAAGTTGATTTCTCATAATTTTTTTGTCTGTCTTTTTTCTCCTTCACTGTGAACACAGAAATAAAAGTTTTGCAACCATCAGAGCAACAGTGGTTCTGAAGTAAATGACACAACACATCCCGTTTCATGTTACCAGTAACAGCAATGTTATGATAACGTGCTATTTTCATTAAGTTAAGTACACTTACATTATTGGATAGCTTGTGAAGTGGATAACTTGTATATAAAAGTCCGTGTGTTGTTGAAAAGTCATTCACATCCTTGATAGGTACATAATCAAAAAACGAGTATTTGAAACAGCTTCCGTCAAAAAGAACTGATGTATCAAACACATGTGGTTGCAGATCAGACCATTCGTATACAGTAGGGCGGCCACCACCTTTGAGTAGTCTAAGATGTGTCCGTAATTGGCGACGAACTTCTTTTATATTGCAATGACAATGACTGTTCGTATTTTTTACATGAACTAGGGATAAGCACCTATGATACACACAGGTAATAAAAGTAGAGACTCCATTATGAGAAAGGCTGTCAGACATTATACCTCCATATTGTAGCAATCCACTTGGACCGCACAATCTAAGATAGAAAGCCTTATAGTCATGGCGCCGAGAGTTACAAGGAACTCGACTAACGCCGGTCAAATCACCGACTCAACGCAACCAGTTCAGACGGGACCTCCAACCGGAGCCCCTTCGAATGCTGGACGTTCAGGATCCCCTGCAACAGCTGCAGCTAGGTCCGCTTCCAGTGCCATTCCCCGTCCCTCGTCAGTGGGAGGATCATTAGACATAGTTACCCCCCTCGAGTTATCGCCCAAGGATATAATAGGGGAATTAATGTCGAGAAAGGAAGGAGAAGGAGGATCCAGAGCCAACACTCCTCCAACCCCACGTTTCGACTCGCCCAGAACGACAGCCGGCACCGCTGCTGCTCTTAACAGCCTTAGAAATATACTAGGGCTTAAAGACACTAACCCAACACCATCTGCCAGAGAATTGAGCCGACGAGAACCCAATACCTTTGACTTGACGGACTCACCTCCTCAAGCTTCGTTGCAACATCTGTATCCCCCCTCCCCTTCTGCTAAAATCCCTAGCTTGTCGTCCAAGACCCCAATCGAGCATGACGAATCTCGCAAGCCCTTCTAGGAAGGCCTCTATCGAGGTTATNGGGGAGGTAGAACAGGATCGCTCTCGCTTTCCTCTCCCCCCTACAGCTCCGAATTTACTAGAGGAAGCGCTTCCGACTTCCAGTAAAGGAAAGGGTAAGGCGTCCAGCTTAGACCCCGCTTCGTTGTGGAATACGGAGGAGGAGGGTAAGGAGTTGGGCAACGATTCAACTCTCCTCAACTTCGCTAGAGCATCTAGTTTCTCGAAGCTCTCGAGTCCCGTGGCAATGGAGGCTGGTGCATCCGCGCCTAAACCTTCACAACGCAAGCCTTCCCCTCGACCGAGTCTGAAGGACGAGTTTCGTCTAGAGGAACGGGAAAGCTCGACGGGAGACCTCTATCCTCCCTTATTCAACTTCTCTGGGAGGAGAATTCCCCTCGCGTGCGAGCCCCTACACGCTTCCACAGAAAACTTCCATCCACGCTACGATCCTGTAAAGGATCAGGACCCATTACTAGCTTACGGAGCGGTGGAAGGGAGCATCGAAGGATGGACGGAACAGCAAGTTGTCCTTTTCCGAGATGTCATTATTCGATGGCAGACTAGGAATCTCTCCTTACAGCAGTGGAGTAGCATGGGAGAGGCGATCGAGGACTTCGTTGGGTCAGAACCGATAACACAAGAAGACTGTGTTCTCTGCACCAATGAGAATCGAGACCAAACCAAGTACACTCTCGACGAAGAACACCTTCTGTACGTAGGACACGTAGTGCTAGCTGCGCAACAAATCGTTGAAGCCGTGCACGAACTTACGGGGAGATCCAAGAAGGAGAACTTCATCTTGGATCCGAAATTCAGTTTCCTGCAGATGCTAGACTGCAGTGCCAGCAGGAGTGAGAAGGTGATCACTTGGCGGATTATGCAAAAAAGGGTTGGGGAGACGGTGAATAGAATCAAACGATTCTTGAGGAAGGTGCGAGCCAAGTACGGAGACGCATCTGAAAGCACGTCGGAATGGTCCTCGATCAACTCGACTGTTCCGGAAGTCAGACAACAATTCGGTATACATTCTCCACGCACGGAGTTGGCCAAGTTGGCCCAACGTCCAGATTACGCTTCTATAGCAGAAGAAGTGAGTGCCGTCGCCAGCAGACATTTGAAT
>LBLO01001064.1:0-11879 GCA_004354395.1 Chondrostereum purpureum
CGTCGGAGATTTCCGAGGAAGTCCGTCAAAATCCGATGCCTTCCGTTTCATCAGACGGGTCAGACAAACGCTGCCACACAAAAATTGAAATCGAAAAARTNTTCCGCATAATNTATGAAAACGGCTGTAAACACAAGTATCTACGAGTTCGACCATTGCTGACAAAGGCAAGAGGTGGCTCAGTTGATCACAATCGTTTTGGTGTCCATCCTAGKTGGTCCATAGTACCAGATAGTACCTGCTGGTGGCTCTTCGAACGCTGGTTGGCTCCACGGCACACAGGGAATGTAGTGCTAGTACAGTAGTAGCTATGTATTGCATAGGATATCTACATTTGTTGAAGGCGAAGGGATTGGCAATCTCAGATGACGCCGCAATTCTCAGATATGGTGTAACGGCCAAAATTACCGCANCTGTGTTTTCATGAATACATCACTAGGTTAGACACGTTCAATAATATGGTGTAACGGTCATAAGGCTCCCCAAGTACCTCTAGTTTTACCATGCAAACCTTGACCAAGCATAAGCCCTAGAAGGTTACAGACTACGTACAGTCTCCTGAGGACGTAGCAACAGTGGTGGGGAATGAGTCTGAGTCTGTACTCCCGTCGGCCTGAAACCTTGATTTCCATTATTGCGCATCGAGCGCTACCTTCGACACTATGGGGTCCCGGGGATTGGAACCGTTTGCGTTACAACTGAACACCAGTACCTACGAGCTGGGCACCATCCCTGCCAAATGTAAAAGTTGATCACGATCATTTTAGCCTGCTCACAGGTCTTTGGAAGATAGGATCTGGGACCTTGATATGTATTGCTAAGTAGGTAGGTAGTTATATGTCGACACTATATTTCTCAGGCTTGAGTGAATTTGATATGATATTCCTTGTAGTTGTCGAACCAACATGTCCGATATGGTGTAGCGGTTAACATTGCCGCCTTTCACGTGATCTTTAATTACGTAATCAACGCGGCAGCCCGGGGTTCGATTCCCCGTATCGGAATAAAAACATGCCACCTTCTTTTTTTTGGTGAGGGACGACGAGTCAGCTTTAAGGGTCGGGGGATCTCACCCCGGGAATGTCACCTTTTTTCCCTCTTAGTGGCGGGTAAGACGGAATACTTCCACTATTTTTGGTGTAAGTTCTTTATGCAAGGCCCCAGAGTTTCCCCCTTGATTGGCCCACCGATGTGTGCTCTTCTACACTTGCTCCTTGGATTACTTTTTTCTTTCCTTCATATCAACTGATCATGAAGTCATGTCGGCAAAAGTACACTCTTATTAAGTTATGAACTACACAATTCCCCTTGAACTGGCGCGATAATACTAAACTCGAAGCCGGACTCAGAGGGTTTCCCACCTAGGATTCATCCCTCAGTATCCCTCCCATGGTGTGGAATTTCTTCAATGAGGCCGACTACAAAGTCTAACTCCAAAATTCCCAAGGAATACCTCCTGGATTGGATCATGCGAAGCAGGCCCTGCCCGGCATTTTCTTGAAGGTAAGTTATACGATCTTTAGGGTGAAGTGTGTCAGGGAGGGCAATAGTACCAGATAGAGATAAATGATCTTGGAGTGAGGGCAAACGCGGTAACGGGGGTCTTCGTCAGTTGTTGATCAGTCCTGGACCACAGCCCGTCTTCGTCAATTTTAGAGTTATCCTATCGGAGAAAAGCAGTTAGAATGAGCCCGGTTTTAGAGACATATTCAACTAACTCCTCTGTGCCCATAGACAAGAGTGGTTCACCCAGGGAATCATTTGCCATAGTTCCACACGTCCATCGGTTTAGAGAAGATGCCAAAATCATTGTCATGGATAGCACAAACCATCCGGCCTCGTTTGGTGGTAATTTTCGTAGGAGTTGCTTGGAGTTGTATAATTCCAGCATCACTGTAGTGACATTGGCGTCTTGTTTGTAACTTAGCAGGAACTGAAATGATACACAAATCGGAGGGGGAGGATAACTGTCACGAAGGAAAGTGGGAAGTGTCTTGAATGATGGAATTATAGACTCTATAGTAGGCGTATGTTCTACATAAGTGAACGATTATCTTCAGTGTATCGTTGAGTTTGGTTTCCGAGACTAGGCGTATGTATGTATGGCACTCAATGATCGAAGACAGAAAGCAAATATTACCCGGCTCCCATTGGAACCGGGACGGTGATTCCGGAATGACGAGACGTAGTGGTATCGTGGGTATAAACCATAACGCCTTTCTTCATCCACCATCATGTATATTCTGATTCTTGGTGCAACTGGCCCCTGTGGTATCCTGTTTTCTCGCGAAGCACTCGCTGAGATTCCTTCGTGCACTCTCATACTCTACGTACGCTCTCCAGACAAAATCCCAGACGATCTATCCAACAATCCTCGCGTCGAGGTCGTCAAAGGAGAACTTGACGATACCGCCCTTCTCGCTAAAACCATGTCTGAAAAACAAATCGATGCCGTTATCTCTGCTCTGGGACCTAGCACTACGAAATCGCATCCTTCGGATACACCCATCGCTCATGGATATAGCTGCGTCATTCGAGCCATGCATGAACACAAAGTTTCCCGTCTCGTTGTCCTCGGCACCCCCTCCATCGAAGCACCGCAGGACAAGTTCGATATCAAGTTCAAGACGCTTGTGTTGGGCGTGAAGACGTTGGCCCCGAACGCGTACAAGGACATTGTTGCTGTCGGAGAGACCATTCGCACCGATGGAGATGCCGTGAAACTGGACTGGACGATTGTTCGCGTGCCGCTTTTGAACGACGGAGAAAATAGAGAAGTTCATGCAGGTTTTATTGGAGATGGGGAGACCAGTACCGGCCTTTCGAGGATCGGCTTTGCGGCGTTTGTCGTGAAAGAAGTGGTACAAAAGGCCTGGGTGAGAATGGCACCTGCTATTTGTAGCGTATGAAACTTGTAGACATTTGGACTTGGAAAGCTTGTACGATAGGTAACGTGGCGGGGCTGTAGCGTTTAGTATTACGGTGTAAGATAGCGATGTAAAATCTTTGATGTACTCTATTGAGACCTCCAGACATTGAACTGTCATGGCGCGTAGTAATTTGGGATGTCACAAGCAGAACCTCTGGGTTGTTGCTTACTTACTCGTCTTACCGTAACCATTTGAAGATGAAAAGTTAAGAGTAGAAATGGGGACATTATTTTGCGAGAGGAACATCGGTAGTCATCGTCAAGCAGCGGTGCCACAAATCATCCCGACACAATACAATTCTGTTACATCTATGTACACACCTTGGGTCGATGGGTCGCGGTTCAAGCCTCTCCTCTGCAGAAGCTTGCAGTTATGATATGATGGGAGCGTTGCCAGATACTGGATACGCCTCAAGACCTCTAGAAGTGGCCGAACGTACGCTTGACCTTGATTCGTGCATCTATCCTCGGTGGCTGTTTCATCTGTAGAAGACCCCAAAGGATACTTGCAGAGGGGAAGGAATACACATTTCATACGTTCGAGTAAGGGTCATGAAGAATAACAATAGAAGCTAGTAGAAGTACTGCAATTTCGCAGATACACGATAGCGAGAAACAACAAAAACAACGATTACAGCCTAAAAAAGGTGAATCAGCACGTCGTCAGAAAATCAAGAGGGGAACACCCACCGGAGCTAATACAACAAACTGGTCGCGAAATACACGAAACAAAAAGGAACGGNAAAAGGGCTACAAGATATTAAATATTGACTTCTCTTCGTTCATAAAGGCAACGTCCATTCAACGCCCCACGGCGGCGATTCTTCTTCTCTTACCACCTCTCCTAATCTCTCCCAAATCCGCTTCGATTTCGTGTTCTTTGCATTCGGTTAGAAGTAGGATGCTCTTTCCCAACCCTCCTGGGGCCTTTTCTTGGTTTGTGTTTGTTCCCTTTGGCTTTCGACGGCTGTTACTGGTAGCATTGCTATTCGAAGCCCCTGTCGCTGATCCATTTTGTGCTGAGCCTGCTGATGTGGCGGTAAGTGGTAATGGGAATGGGGACGGAATTTCATCGACAGAGAGTGAATATGGATTGGAGAATGGCCCTGTAGTGACGGGCAAAAGAGTCGCAGAGTTTGCGGGCGGGGGAGTCGCTGCTGGGGGAGTTCCCATCCTGTTTCTTCGTTTTCTTGTGAGATGAGTGCGAGATTGAGAGTCCAAGGAAGCGTCGCCAGAAATTCCTTCGCCCTCCTTATCCTCTCTTGCGCGCTTCCTCCTCTCCTCGATGCTCTCTAATAAGCGCTCGCGCACTCTCTCTGTYCCCTTCTGGTACTCATCTTCTACCCGCTCTCTCTCTTCCTCAAAGCTCATTTCCGTACAWGACATTGCATAACTCTGTTCCCAATCTAGCTGTGCGAGAATAGCCGAGCGTTCAAGTGTGATGGGAAACAGTCGAAGAAGGTATTGTTCGTTCGTCTCTGGTCGCACACATAAGTGTGTCGCAAGCTCTCGCAGGTCTTGGATAGAAACATTCTCTGTCTGCTGTGCCCCACTATAGTCTTCTCTCCTATCCTTCATCTCCCTGCCCAACNTTAGCGACAGATCCTTCCGTTTCTTCTCCCTGCTCGTACGAGCATGATACAAGTCCATAAACTCCTCCGTTTTGGCAGATATTTTCCTTGCGTTTTGATACGAGGTTAAAGGGGAACTAGGAAAGACGAAGCAATAGCCCAAAATGTGGGGAGTCACAGTTCAGAACAAAAGAAGGAGCACAGGAAAAAAGTGAATTGGCGGCGTGGTCAAAGGGCATTCTGACCGGTCCGGACATCCGAGCACCCCATCATGATGTCGATCAAAACAAAATGCAATGTCGATGATTTGTGGCACAGNCGACGACTGTTCCTTGACGATGGCTACCGAGGTTCCTCTCGTAAACTAGCGCCTACATGTGTCCCCATTTCTACTCTTCGACTCATACATTCAAATGGTTGCGCCATCAATAATAGGGGAGATACTTTGAGCCTATGCGCAGCATGTCTTCCATCTTCACTGCCAACAGCTGTCCAAGTTTCCTACTCCCCTCCTATAGACAAAGTACGTGTAGTTTCTTAGATTATTACTTACTTACAGGCATAGTACAATACTCTACCATAGGTCGTACATACAGGAGTATAAACTAGGTGATCAAAAAAACGTCCTAATTATCATCCAATGACAATGGCACAAAAACCACGAAAGTCGCTTGTCCCGACGTGAACGCTCCTCCAATCAACGGCCTATCTCTCGGGACATTATCTAGGTTCAACAAATAATCTAGATATCTCTTCATATCAAAGTCCTTGAACGACTTGATGCTCATCTGCGGTTTTAGAGGTGCTTGTGCAAAGTTAATAATGATAACGATATCTGAAGGTAAAGTCTCCGCGCCGCGTTGATCCCGGTGAAATTCGGCGAGCTGGCGTTGAATGAGCTTTCTGTCGAACCGCTCACGAACAATGAATTCATAGAAGGCCAGAGATTTATCATCGAGAGCGTAGCKGGGTAGTTCGCCTTCGTTAGCTAGAGGAAGGGTCAGATGAAGACAGCATAACTAAGTGGTGTCATCTTACTGATGAGTTCCTGTCTTATTTTCTTGCACTGGGACCTATGAGAGCTCCGCATGACAGCTTGACACTCATTAGAGCAATACCGCCCCAGACCGCAACCTCCGCAACTCAGCATACGACCCTTTCTTTTCCGACGTTTTGGACACTACCCACCCTGAAGCGTGAGTATCTTTGAGAATATCTAGAGCTGAAATCTTACCTTTGGGTTTGCACAGACGAAACCACCTTTGGCATCGAACTGAGATTTGCTCAGAGACATATCATCGACAGTGTCAATAAAGGTCCTCCACGACGTCGAACACCATTCCATAGAACTGATTTCTCCCCTTCGTGTACTGCTTCTCCTTACTCATCTACTCTAGTGACTTGATCGCCAACCGTAAGATAAGATAATTCGATAGTTGTTTCGTGAGGGCGATGAGAATAGTACTGATGAGTTCCGCAACGACCTTCGTTTGAACGGTATCCTGCCCCCGGACACTTCTAAGCGCTGGTTCAAAGGACCGTGAACTCGGAATTGCCTTGCAAGGTCTCCATCAAATGAAGTAAGAGAGTCAAACATCTCAAATATCTCCAACATATGCATCTCAGCGAGTTGAGGATCGTTTTGGATAGCGTATGTTCGAATCCAGTAAGTCCGCCTTAAACACAGCTGCACGATTTCAGCTGACGTCCCGCCCGTACATGTCCGGAAAGCAGTAGNAAATACGAACGTGTCTCCTTTGAAGTCCTGACAAGCAAGGAAAACAGTCGTGGGATACATTGAATCATATACCCGCCATCTTCTTCATAACACCAAACACGAAGCAGCCAGTGAAGCGTATTAGAATCAGCAATGAGAGCGTCAATGAATGGGCCCGGTTTTTCGCGATTCAGAAGAGCACTGTAAAAACGATCAATGCGAAGAAGCAGGTCGAGGGTTTTCGTCTTCTGGATGGCACCCGAGAAAGATAATTCGACCATAACACGAGACGTCCAGTCAAGGATGACATTGCGTTTGTTTTGTGCAAGAATAGACCTCTGAAAGACTCGCAAAACGCTCTGTTCACGGTCACTCCCAGTCAAGGGCATTATCCGGGTGAAGTACTCCATAGGTTGATGAAGGTACTCATAATCTTCTGGGTTAGAGAGTATGCCTCGGTAGAAGATGTCGATGAGCTGAGAGATAGCGCCTAAGGATTGTGTTTTGACTGCCTTGTCTCCGATTTTGTTTTAAGAGACGAAGGTCTTCATCACGAGATAATGAAGGGGCCTAAATATTCTGGTGTGTGTGGTCATTATACCGTACGGAGAATTAACTTGGTTCAATGTACTTACTCGCAGAACGGCTGAATGGTGCACCTCCATTTCTCCACCAAGTTGAAAAGTAGATGACAATCATGAACAAACGATGTTGGAATACTTGACCAGTCGTCAACCAGGAAATCACCACCAGTCTTTGTGGGGAGGGATGTGGGTGAGGTGGGAGAGAGTGATTACGTAGATATAGAGCATCGAGGGACTAGAGAATGGTTGAATTGGAGCAGAGAAGAATACACTTCCGGCGACAAGGTAGTTGTTTTGTCGTGGTGGTATAGTGAGGCAATATATGAGGAGAACACGAACCTTCGGTTCGTGGGTTCGGGGGTGACTTTTTTCGCCCGCAGATGAAACAAAATCTTGAGTGCCTAGCTGACTAAGACTATGAGAAAGCAAGCCTGGGTTTCAAGCTACTAGGGANCCAAATTGANGGGGGGAATAGCTCGAGGCTTGAATGTTGAGAGTCAGCGGGGCAAGACTGCGGGACCTAAAATCTGAGCGCGTGAGGATGATGACCGGCAAGAGTGTGAGCAGCCAAAAGGCTGGAGACCTGATCACCCAAACACACACTGGAGGTGGGAAGAAGAGATGGAGGGCTGGGGAAAGAAAACGCGAGGAACGTCTATCGGACGGAGGTNGAATCGGAGGWGARTCGGASRAGGAGCAAACATTCCCAATCGGGAAGTTCTCGAGGCCTGCAGCCTCTCGGACAAACAAGTGAACGGAGGCGCCACTTCCGAGTGCTAACCTTGTCCTTGGATACGCTTACCTCGAGTGTAGGAGCGTATCTCGCATCATGATGTCTCTCTGCCAACGCTTACATACGTATTCACTCCTTTACCTTCTCAACCATGTCAGTTGAATATCCAGAAGCCAGTTTCCTCGACCTCGACGCGTCGGAGTCTCTAAAAGCTCTCGCCACCACCAATGATGAACCAACCGTTGTTCAGCGGACGGAACTCACAGAAATACTCCGTTTGGAAGAAACCCTACGTCTTTCCCCTATACAGAACCATATATCTCTTCTCGAAAATGAGCTTGCCAACTTCAGAGCCAAGGAAACCGCAATCAAGGAGGCCATTGTTCGTCATAAATCAATCATTGGGCCGATGCGTGGGATGCCCTTAGAGATCTTACAAGAGATATTTCTCTGGCACGAAGAGGTAGACAAAACAGCCGACTTTCAGCCTGGCACCAGTACTGGCTGGGTCGTCAGCAAAGTCTGCCGTAAATGGAGGAATGCAGCTTTGTCGTTATCACAGCTCTGGTGGACCATACACATCAATTGTGATCGTCTTCCTGTAGACCCTTTATCCGAACGATGCAGCCGTTACTCCTGGCTCCTTGAGCGCCACCTCGCACGCTCTGGTGNCCTTCCTCTCTCTCTCTATGTTTCTTGGGATGACGAGTCGCGTTTCAAGGCTGCAGGAACGGACAAACTTCAAGTTGATCCTATTCTTGCGTTGCTACTGTCAGCCAGCCAGCGTTGGAAATCATTGGATCTCTCTATTCCTTCGACCTCTTACAGCCTTTTTTCCTCAGTGAAAGGTCAGCTGTCATCCTTGGAGGAACTCGAATTACGCACCGAACTGGATTTCGACGGGGTGGGCGATATAGAAGACTTTGCAGCTCTGACTGAAATCGATGTATTCGTCGATGCTCCCAAACTCTCCCGACTGCTCAGTCACCCGTCAATAGCTACCATACTCCCCCTCCCTCTCTCCCAGATTACAGATTTCCAAGCCCATGATGCAAGTTGGGTTTGCACGGGAAATCTGGAATGGCACCGCTACGATACGTCAGTCATCTTCGAACTGTTGAACCGGTGCCCATCGCTTTCTCGGCTAGGGTGTTCCTGCGCCAATACACCCCCTTTTATGTTCTCAATACTCCAAGTCAAGATGCAGACCTTAGAATCCCTCACAAACCTAGAGATACAAGGGGATGGGCTTACAAGGTTCTTTGACAGTGTTGTTCTCCCTCGTTTAGAGAAACTTCGTATCGTCAAAATTGGCCTCGGTGATTTAGAGTTCCAATCTCTGTTGAACCTCGTGCTACGCTCCCATTGTCCTCTGAAACAGTTATGGTTACTCGCCGACGTGGATGTATCTTCGTTGATGCGCCTCCTTGAATTGATGATAGTTATGGAAGATCTCACATTGGAATGGCCACGAGAGGAGGAAGGACGGGACTTTATCACAGATTTCATCGAGGCTTCCACCCTGCTTCCGTCCCTCCGAAGGATGTGCGTCTATACCCAACCTGGCGCTCTCAATGAATCTCGTGTGGCACCACTCGGTCCTGCGCGACCTGAGGTGACTTTTCACTTTCGCCCCGTGAACTTCGTGGGTGAGATTCCATATCATATTGGAGACTGGTTTCAACATATCTAATGTCCTTTTCAGGCGAGAATTTCACTCTTCATCCAACTGTCAATGGTGTTGTTATATCTTAAGCTTACTTAGCCTAGATCTTTCTGCCATCCACTTTTCGTCAACTTGGTAATTTTGCACCATGATCTATTTGTTCTCTCCTTGTAAATGCTAATATTCTTTCGATCCTACGAAATACTATCTCAGGTCGCCGCTTGCGGTTCAGATCCATCGACGTTGGCTGGAGTAATCATTCTAGTACCATTAGGTTACTGTTGACTGCACACTTGGGTGGACATCAGTTCCGAGTCGCCATTTATAAAATTCAAAGTGATAAATGTACACATACAATCTGGGTTTCAATTTATTTCTTACTATTCACATTTCTTTGTGTTCATGACATGTTTTTCCGAGGTTGACAAGACCGACACTGTTGTCAGAGGCACGCTTGCTCGATGTGCTCGTACTTTGAAGGACGTCGGTAGAATCAATGAGTTTCGCTACGACACGGGCGACTGCATGAGTGTTAACGATGAAGGCGTCTTTAGCAAGGTTGTCAATCGTGTCACAGGCCCGGTGGTAGCATGCATCGCTGAAAAACTGTAAGCCTTTCTGCCAACTTAGCAGCACCGAAATGGGAGACTGACTATTGCGCTCCAGCAGTTCCGCCGAACAAGGACGCCTGCTGCTGAGTCTTGAAACCGTTCGCTCCAGTTCCAAGACCACCTGTAGGAACACCAACTGCGATGAATGCATCGTAGTCTGAGGCTCCGTCGAGGATAGAGGAAGCATAGGGGATGCCTTGAACATCGAAGTCCGCTTGGAATACTGGGAATCATATTAGGGATTATGAGAAATGAAAGACTATATGAACGTACACCGTTCAAGTGCACCGTCTCCAACCGATGGCTGACGAGCATTAGAACCGCCGCTATTGTCACCATCGTAGATCGAGTAGATGTAGTTGGGTGAGCTATAAACGTGATACATGATGAGTAGCGAGCGCCCCACGCGGAAGGAGAACGTACGCAATCATATCGTACTGAAAGGGACAAGTCAATGCAAGTAATAAGAACATCGTGAATACATGCTAAACCTACATTAAGGTAAGCAGCGATCTTGGAACGCTCTTCAGCAGAAAGGTTATTAACAAAGAAATTGGAACCACTGTGACAATATTAATATTATTAGAGATCATGGTGGAATACAACAAGAACTCACATCAAACCAACTTCTTCAGTTGTCCACCAGGAAAACCTGATAGAATTAGGCTGTCGTCCAGTAGTGGAAGAAGAGGGGGTATCAAATAGTGAGAGTGTTCGGGCCAGTTCTGCTAGAAGAGCAATCCCAGAGCCGTTGTCGTTGATTCCAGGTCCGGCGGGAACAGAGTCCAAGTGTGCACCTATCTGTATGATGTTGCTCTGATTTCCCCACCTGACGGTTGGTACGGATTATGAGGCCAAAAATACAAGAAATTCATTTACACTTACAAGCTTTGAGCAAATACATTGTCCGAATATCCAGTTTCAGTAACCGCATCAACGAGCACAAATCCTGATATCGTTTCGGGGGCTGTTCCATTCATACGGGCCACGTAGGGATCTGCAACGTCCAAAGACATGTATACCGAAGGAATCATATTGTTGGGGTTTGTACCTAGGATTGGGCTGAGGACTGGACCTCTGACGTTGTTGTAAACGATCATGGCGGAGGCACCGGCATTCTTTGCGTTGGCACCTTTAATGTTAAAAGAGCATGACCCTCTCTGAACAAACGCGATCTTGCCAGTGACATCTAGTCCCTCGAAATCAGCCGCGTCGCATGCAGCACCGGCTGCGCCACCCGCCTTGTCCTTGATGAGCACGAGAGGGGCGCTCACACCGGTGCTAGGGGTAGGAGGGGAGTACTGGAAAACATTGAACTGTCGATCTGAAGTGATATCTGTACCATCGATAGAGAGCCCTCCCTTAGAGAGCCTAAAGCGAGGGTAGGACACAGTCTGGCGGGTGACTTGATATCCCGCGTCTTTGGCGATTTTTTCGACGTAGTCAGCACTGGCATTGTATCCACCCAGGCCAAACATTCGGGTGCCGTCGTTAGCATCGGCGAAAGACTGTAGAGCGTTCAAGTGCACTAGCAGTCCATTGATAGTCAAGGTGTCCACCCATGCTGAAGAGCTGAACGTGGCTCGTTTAGATATCTGTGGCCACCAGCTAGCCATGCTGAGGCCGGCAAGTGCAAGAGAAGAGAAGATGAAAGTACGCATGCTGAAGCTGTAGGTGGGATGGGTGTCTTCGTGAAAATGTTACCTTCTTATAGCCTCAAAAACATCCATATTTCTCAGTAACATGACGCCGAAATACGAATAAGAGTAAGTTTGGGTCCTGAATGTCTGGAAACCATCTTTCAAGGACGATAATGAGCCCAGANTTTTTTCACATGAGATAGCTCAGTCAACAAAGAGATGGTACCTTACCTATCAAGTGCGGAGTGGAGACTTCAAGCTGAGCAAGCACGTACGTCGTATACCAGGTACCCTGATGGAGTGAGCGAGGGACCGAGGTGCAGATCTTCTGATCCACTCTTTTCTTACCCGGGCCTATCACTGCACAATTTAGGCTGGGGTAGTAGTAGTAGTAGTAGTAGTGTTACCGCCCGCGGTCCNNMTTAAGG
>LBLO01001065.1:0-11852 GCA_004354395.1 Chondrostereum purpureum
GTCGACCATGCCTTCCATCCATCTTCAGAAACAGTCGAGTTGCCATCCCGCAGGGTATGGCATGAGTGCCCGCTCAGGTCCATCGCGCGAGTAAATCCTGCAAAAGCGGTCGTGTCAAGTTCAAATTTGAGTACTTCGTAGGAGGACCAAGGGCGGGCTACTCTATGCCACCCCTCAATCAGAACACTCAAGTCCTGTTTTCGCGCATCACCCCACCCATAAAGAGAACGTTCCTTGCAGACAGTTTCAGATGTRGCAATGAGCCATCCAATCGCAGCACATCTTTGCTCAGCAGTTGCCTCCAGAACGCGTCSGTGCAATTCACTGTGGCAGCTTCTTCTCTTCAAGCGATCCAACAGCCTACGACACGCTTCCTGTCCTCTATCCATAAATGCGAAACCCCCTGCCCGCTTCACATGCAGCGACTCCTTTTCGTCCGGAAGACGTGCCTCATCTCCATCTACCCACAGCCAAACATCGTGCTCTCCCATTTCATCCAGCAATTCAGCCCAAGCCGCTGGTAATCTCGAGCTCGGGGTTGACAGCAAGATACTACTCAGAAAATGAAGCACCCATCGTAGTCTTTTGGAGTTCCTCAGCGAGCCCTCTTCCACCATTCGTGCAAGACTCTGGTCGTCTTGCGACAACACTGGGTATTCCATTGTGTGATCCGAGTAGGTTAGAGGGAATGATTTGGGAGAGGGATCTAGTTTATTTGTCACGGTTATATCGAATATAAAGTGAGAAGTGTGCGAAGCTCGCAGTCGAATTGGACTCCAGGATTATGATAGACGCTCTGCTATTCAATAGTCACGACACCTCCTTGCTGTGTAGTCCGGGCGCTTGCGAGTAGATATTCATTTCTGGGTTCCTGTTATATTTCGGCGACCAAAGCGTGTAATTTACATAAGAGTTTGATTTTGCAGGAAGGAGACACGAAGGTGGTCAAGGAAAAAGAGATTGATGTACCCCGGGTGGACGATACCTTCGCAATTAGCCACCACCACCTCTGCAAAAGGATTTTCGTATTCTGTCTTTGTTTCATTTGCAATGTCACGTTTATAGCCTTCGTCTCGTTTTGTCTCACATCAATTTCCCCGTTGGCGCGAGGTGTTAGTAGAGATTTGGTTTCACATGAATGGTAGCTGCCTTTGAGCACCACGACTGAGATTCAAGTAGGAAGGCTTGCAGCGAAGCATACCCAAGTGCAATCGTCAATCAGTCTTCTGGGGACCGGGGCGCTTGTCGAAGTCGAGGTACAGTGTCAAGCTCGGAGGTAGGAATACATAGTGTGGTCAGTTGGGTCGTACGAAGCTCATCGTTAGAGGGAGATAAATCCGTAAATTGCAGAGACATATGAAGATGAGGAAATAGCGAAAATGTATCAAGAGCTTGGTCCATTATGTAGAAGTAAATATCAGATGTAGAATCCGCTGTATTGAAGTACTTCACTTGATCAAGGAAAATTACAGGCTACATCTACCATTATCGGAGTGTCCATTGTCAATTCTATCTTTCCTGGAGCAACTCTCGTAGTCTCCGAAGAGCAAATTCACTCGAGCCAAATTATTGGAATAGAGCTGGAAGCAGAGGCATGTTGGCTCGGGTCGAGCCCAAGAGAGGAGACATGGAGAGTCGAAGTGAACGCGTCAATTCTGCTAGTTCGTTCTTCGATTGGTAAAAGGAACGGAACCCGGCATGGAGCCCACTCATAGGGAGTCGATTTTCCGGTACACGGTTCCAGCATGACACAAGGAGGAACCCGATATAATCCGGAATTTTTTGGCGGTCTTCTCGATATGGTAAGACACCTTCAAAGATTGTGTTGATAACTGCACCATCCCCCGCATGCTGTAGAGGGATATGCGAGAACGGGGGTTTGCCTGTAAGGATCTGCATACCAGGGAGGTTAATCAAARGGGGTGCAAAGATTCCGCATACATACTTCYAAAGCTGTCATTCCAAATGCCCAAACATCGGTCCAAGTCGTAAGACTGGGTGCATCATAGAGATCGAAACGGATGAGTTCGTATGCCATCCATCGGGTCGTCCCACCCGGTTGTGTGCGCGTGTAGCCCGACTCCCCAAGCACCTTGGAAAGTCCGAAGTCGGTGAGCCGTGCCGACCCCATGTCATCTACAAGGATATTTGACTGCAAGGCAAGATATGAGGAAGAGCAGCAGTATATCCTCAGGTATACGTACTGCTTTGAGATCACCATGGATGACGGGATTAGAGAACGCGTGTAGATATTCCAAAGCAGACGCAAGTTCAACGACCTAGATTATAATTAGTCCAATTCCCTCTCGGAGAAGGGACGAGTATGCCTTACAAATTTGAGGCGATTTGCATCCGGGTGGGCAGCCAAATAGCGATGCAGGTCTCCCTGCTGATAATAAGGTGATACGAGGCAGGGAAGTAGCGACATTTCATCAGAAACAGTGCCGAGGAGGGGAGCAATGTTGGGATGCTTTAGTTTGTTCCATACGCGAGCTTCTCCCAGTAGTTTCTGCCAGATGAAATCAATGCGGAGTAAGATTTATTGAATGTTTGAGCGTCACCTTTTCTACCTTTTCCACATCTGCGGAATAAGCTCGGACAGCCTTTAAAGCAACCTAGAAAATTATGTGTGAGAATATGGACGTCTCTTGTTCTGTGCTAAGCACAGACCTTCTGAACCTCCCCAGACGCCAGTGGTAACATCCCCAACCAAACTTCAGCATTNCCCCCAAGCCCAATGGGGGTGGAGCCTGTTCGTACACATTTCCCATTCAAATTGTTTACCTCCTGGCTATTATATCCATGTTCTGCTCCTGGAGTCGAGAAAATTGTTAATTGTAGGGTTCGACAGCCTGCCACCTATACTAAACGTACTCTGACCGGTGTTTGACGGACCAGCAACCGGGGCTTGGTCGGTCTCGATATCTTCATGGTAGTACCCAGGATAATGCTGCGGTATCGAAGAGCTATGAGTCTGTGACACATGAGAATAGGGAGCTGATGTATAGTGATTTGGTGCTGGCACCACTTCCATTGCTGCCTCAGTATACCACCCCAGATTTTCCGTCGGGAGAAGATCGTGACCGAGCTGGAAAACTTCCTGGTCGGTCTGTACCCACCGTGGAACTAGTGGCGCTTGCGGTTGCGCATCGAAAAACATATGTTGATGGTGATAATTCACGGCGGGAGGGGGTGGTTGGAAGAACATCTAGGCCAAAGAATGTAAATCTGGTTGTTTTCCAATATCTATTGCTTCGACAAAACTTACGCCATGTTCCCMAGCAGGCAGMGTGTTTTKAATTATGGTGACAGGGTCCATTTCCACATCCTGTTCATTATCGTTCGTCTGGGGGTGGTCAGTGCCTGATCAAGACTAATATAGATGAGCTCCAAACTGACCATGCCCTCGTCTTCAGAGACAGGTTCTTCACCCAGGTGTTTTCGCATAACATTCTCTGATCCTGAGGAATTCAGAAACCTAATCTGTTACACGAACAACGGCCCCTCAGTTAGAAATTATATGAAATGATCCATTCACATACAATTCTTTGACCTTGATTCCGCCAGTTCAAGTCCAAGCCCACCCAATAATCCTCATCCAAGCCCGGTTTAGATTCATCCGCGGGTTCCGATGTATCCAGAAGATGTGTACGAAATGCATTAACTTTATCGACCTGGCACTGGGAGCACTGGCTCTGATCCCCTTCATCAGGACATGGAAGCGGAGGAAAATCTGACGGGTATTCCGAAGGGAAGAGAGGCAAGATCTCAAAATAATAGTCAGTCGCCACATTGTCAGGCCAACATGTGTGGCGTGATTGTCGAATATGCCCTTTGATTTGTCTGATACGTTTCTTCTCAAGTTCACTTGAGAGTGGTGGTAATTTCGAGATGATATCATCTGTACCACCATAACGACCAGGCCCATCAGGCCCATACTTCAAATGCACAAATCGCTCGTCCGAATCATGCAAAAATGAGGCTACAACGGTGTTTACCCACTGGCGAGCATCGTCGAAGATCACTTCACCAGGTGAGGTTAGACTCTGTGCCTTTTGGATGGTTTCATGAAGTTCAACCCAGTCCCGGTTATGCAGGTATTCCGTTAGGAACGAAGGATAAGAACAGCGCCACGTGGTGTGCCCTCTCGTGCAAAGCCCCTTGCACTGTGGCCCAAGCGTTGACAGCCAGCCATCGACGAGCTTGAGATTGTGCGAAGACAAGATGCCAGGACGTCTGGAGAGCAGTGCGGTGATCCCCTTTGGATCTACGGAACCACCTGGGCCGACACAAAGGCGAGCATAGAGAGTTATTATAAACAAGAGATAGCGAGGGGGTATTTCTTGCTCTGCGGAGGGTGGGACTGGATGAGAGGCTATGCTATACAACGAGACACATATCAGGTGCTAGACCAGAAGACGGAGATTTCACTCACAATTCACGACAGGCAAGGCAATCATGGTATTCCCGACGATAAACACGCATATTTTTGCAATTCCAAGGGCCCGGGGATAGCAATGTGTGGATCATCGACCACGCCTTCCATCCATCTTCAGAAACATTCTTGTCGCCAGGCTGCAGGGTATGACAGGTGTGCCCGCTCAGTTCCATCGCGTGAGTAAATCCTGCACAAGCGGTTGTGTCGAGCCCAATTACGAGTGCCTCGTGGAAGGACCAAGGGCGGACCACTTCATGCCACCTCCTGACCAGATAGCCCAAGTCCCATCGACGCGCGTCAGCCCACCCGTAAAGAGAACGCGCCTTGCGGACAGCTTCAGATATGACGACTAGCCATCCAATCGCGGCACATCTTTCCTCAGCAGTTGCCTCCAGCACGCGTTTGTGTAAATCACCGAGGACCCTTCTTCTTCTCAAGCGATCCAGCAACCTGCGACACGTGTCCTGTGCTTTGTCCAAAACGGCGAACTCCCCTACATCATCGTCCCCTCTGCATCCGGAAGACGCGCTCCATCTCCATCTGCCCACAGCCAAAGATCGCGCTCTCCCATTTCATCCAGCAACTCGGCCCAGACCGTTGGGTATCGCGACGCCGGGACCCTCCACTCCAAGACCTTGATCATGAACACGAACATCCATCGCAGTCTCTTGGATTTACTCGGCGAGNCTTCTTCCACCAATCGTGCCAGATTCTGGTCGTCCTGCGATAACACTGAGTCTTCTGTGAAATCCATGCTGCGATTTCGGAGAACGTTTGAATTGACTTGCGAGGAAAGTGAGAAGGATGTGAACATAGAGAAGGACAGGATGGACGAGGAAAACTCCGGATAGACGCTCAGCGGTGACGAATCTGACGAGACTCCTGGCTGTGCAGTCTGGGCGTCTAACGGTAAATATCATTTTCGAAATTCGTGTTATATTTCAGTATCCAGAGACGGAAATTCGAGAATGTCATCTTTTGCAGCGGAGACATTGATGTGTGGAATCAAGAGCTTATTTACCTCGGGTTTGTTTTACTTTTTACGATCAGCCAGGATAATCTGCCTGGGCCGTCTATTTGCATGCTCTCTCTCAGTCTGAGGGCATGGAACTATTACTTACTTGATCATGTGCTTACGACTATCTTCTACAAAATTAGGCATAAATATGAACGCCAAAGGCTGAGAGCATCCCTGTCTTGAGCACAGTTAGCGTACATGATGATGAGTGGCCGGGATGTGGCGTAGAAACTTAGCACAACATAATACATGTCAGCCTTGTTTATCCGGCGGGAAACCGTGAGGGAGAATACTTACGAAGGTAACGACATTATTTCTCCGAGCTCTGGCCTATCTCTGCAATTTTTTTCTTGTAATNGGGTACTTAACGAGTGAAATTCGTCATCCACGATATTCATACCGAATCGTTGTTCTGGTACGTGATTCCAGCATGAGACGAGATAATCTGAAATCTGTTTTTGTAGTCTTCTCGGCGGGGTAGGGCACCATTGTGAATATCTATGCAGACCGCAATGTCTCTACGAGATACCCGAATGTGAAAACAAGGATCTACAGTGGTGTGCACTGAGGGCATCACCTTCCTCGGTCACCGACTTTGACTGCAAGCCAGTGAACCCGCTAACTGTCATATCTCAGTGCATATTGCTCCTCTGTGGCTCCTACTACACGCTATCAGTGTGTACATCTCGCGCACCCGGCCGACCAGTAAGGCGGTCCCTCCCATGTCTTTCCATGAAACTAGACCTTCCTTGGTGTCTCGCAAAAGCGCTCCGTCTCCTCCTCCTTCTATATTCGAAGATTCATATTCATATTTACTGGTGCTCATCAGAGTCCGTCTCCAACTTGTCAAACCATCCAGCTGTCCAATTCACTGAAAATCACGAGGAATTACCACGTTCAGCTAACGAGCGACTGCTACACTCTTTCGTGGATAGTACGACATTTCCATCTACTATCTGACCAGCCTCCAAGTCGAAGGTGGTGCAAATGAGAATACACTCATCCGCCTGTTTGATGGATGAAAGAGGTCTGGCATCCACACGAATACCCTCATCGACGGGCTTGTGCATCAGCGTAGGAAGCTCAGCTCTTGATGCTGATATCAGGAGATCCATGTTATTCCATATACTCTCAGGCGAAAGACCCTAGAAGGTATCAGTTCTCGCATTCCAACCAAGCAGAACAGCAAAGGATCCGCCTGTCCCCAGAACTCGTGATCGTCGCTGGATCCCTGGACGTACACAAACTCTGACGAGCGTCGCTCTAGCCCATCCTCCACCTGTCTTGAGATAGAACACAGATGACAGGAAAGAAATCGGGGCATCCAAGGTTGGGAAAACCCGATGTCGCTGGCATAATCCACAACGGCCGCAGAGGTTTTGGTAGGATGGGAAGAATATGCCTCGAATTCTGGATTGTTGAGTCCAGAAGAGAAAGAAGGGTAAAAAGGCTCACAGATAGTGTTAGCACCCAGACATCTAACAGAGGCTCGATCTGGGAGTGTTCTTGTGGCAGGCGATGTGTGTAGGGCACAATCCCATCCAAGAGCATCCTTTTCGGATTGCTCGATGTATCACTGCACACTGCATATTTSTGCTATTTTTTACAAACACATCTGGGAGGCGGTTTCCCAGCTCGGGTCGAGTCCCCTAGAATAACGCTGGTTTTACGCATACGTCGATCATATGTTGTTCGATATTTTGGCGAATGGCCCGACTTGAAAAAGGACGTCGCATCTTTTCTTAAAGATATGAACACCGGGCTAATGTAACATACCTTCCGTAGGCAATTACTGTTGGTATCCGATGAAAATTGGGGCGCCTGAGATTGATTGAATATTGAAATTCCATCGAGTGGGAGATTGTCTTCAAATAGATCGCATTGAGAAAGATCATGACAGCAGCACAACACCGTCCCATACTATTTGGGGATTTATATACCAAGCTCCGCATCTCAAATTAGCTGGTGAGAAGAGAGTATCAGGATCACTGTCGTCGTTGTGCGTATCGCAGACTCACGAAAGACAGGTCACAGGGGTAAAAGTCCCGTATCCTTTCAATAAACCGAATATCCTCTTGAACAGCGTGAATCTGGTTGTAGATGTCTAACAATTCCTTTCTCAAATGATGGAAAGCTTCGTTATAGTTAGTCATTTTGCCAATGAACGGTCTTGAAGAGCAGCTGGACGCCGCTCAAAAACCGGCCCGACTGGGAGAAACGCCATCAAATCTTCATGATCGCTAGTTGTATGCAGTCCACCATGATCATATTCTGTCCATCCTTGTCACCATCATATCCTCCAGTACACTAGGCTGCTCTATTTCCTTGCGAGCAGTTTATTGGCGTTTGCCGCAGAGCTACACAAACGTCCTAGCCCAAACTCGCGTTCGCTCCCTTTGCGAAATTGTACCCGCTCGCTCAAACCCCGCGGCTTCTTTTTTGCACCTGCTTATGCCGTCTTTCCGTTTCAATCCATCGTCTGAGAATAATAATGGCTACAATTTCCAGTTGCGAGGAATTTTTCAGCGGATAGATCGTTCCATGGCGTACGTTCTCAGTAGCTTTCTGGAAGAGACATTTCTCTCATCCCGACACGAAGTATAACGATATGCAATTACAGAACCTCTGCAAGCAATAGTATACAAGTACTCAAAATCTTTCTCTTGGATCCCATCGAGCATTGGTGCTATGAACTGCTCAGCGGAAGTACCATCACATAAGTAGGTTGGCACCTGCGCGGAGCTATATACAAATATGGACCGCTGAAAGTTTTCTTTCTCGTTGGTCGATGTCTATCCCTAACTCGCAGAAATGCGGGAAAGTGTGTGTGTGAAATTACGACCCAATACATATCACACGCTCGCTCCGTTTGTGCCTCATCCTCTTCTCATGGGAAATGGCGCACAGAGCGGGTATGGAGGCAACTCCGAGTGGACGCGAGATTTTCTCGCGGTAGTGAACATGTATTGTGCGTCTGGCTCCTTGCCTCCAGTGCTTTACCACGCATCTCGTTATCTGCTCCGCACAGTCAGTCTCAAAAACTATAAGAACAAGAAAAGAGAGCATGAACCTCCCTAACAAACACAGGATTGCTCCGATGTTTTTCTCTTGTTCCTCCATCCTTCTTGTCACCGCTGTGCTCACTCTCCCCGGTGCTCAAGCTCAGGATCCAGATAACAACGACATCTTTGAAATTGATGTTGTGAGCGATCTCCATGTTTTCAACGCCGACGTCAACCCCGATGGTTTCGTGCGTTCTTCGGTGACTGGAGAGGGAAATACGGGTGTCGGCCCAGCTATCACGGGATTCATTGTCAGTACCAGTCTTTGAAACCGTACAGAGCTACAAGGCTGATTCGTCGACGTTGCTTAGGGCGACAATTTTGCTGTCAATGTTATCAACGGGCTGGACGACACGACTATGTTGACGGATACCAGCATTGTGAGCGGGTCTGTAGCCTGATCTCAGTCTTCAGTACTAATTTCCTCACCAGCATTGGCACGGAATGTTCCAGAACAAGTCTGCATGGGCTGACGGGTTAGTCTCTTCGTTGGAGTTGTATTCGTCAGCAGTTTCTAACATACACCAGACCCGCATTCGTGACCCAGTGCCCGATCACTCCAGGAAACTCCTTCCTCTATTCGTTCCCTATCAGACAATCTGGTACTTACTGGTATCATTCCCATCTGTGTAAGTTGATTGGTTTTCTGTTGGAAATGGGCCCTGCTGAGTCCCGCCCCCATCCTAGCCACTCAGTGTAAGTGTTGCAGCCTGTAGCCTGTAGTGTATTGGCACGTTTTGAACTGAGCTCTGTAGATTGCGATGGCTTGCGCGGTGCTCTCGTCCTCTATGACCCGAATGATCCTCGTCTGGATCAGTACGACATTGATGACGGTGAGCAAATATATCTAGTATATCAGCATGTTATCTGACCCTCACCATGACTTCAAGTTTCCACGATACTAACTCTTGGTGACTGGTACCACCAACCTGCACCGACTTTGGTTATCCCGTAAGCCGTTTTCACACACTCGACCTTGGCGTCAACTGACGGAGTCTAGTACCCCCGACGCTAATCTCTTGAATGGCCTGGGGATGTGAGATCATTGAAATACCTTACGGTGATGTGNCCATTCTGATCTGAACTCGCAGGTCTGCAAGCGGCGGACGTCTGTCTGTCGTACCGGTCACAAAGGGTTTGCTTTATCGCATGCGCCTCATCAACGTTGCCTGTGACCCCAACTACATATTCTCCATTGACAAACATGACATGTATGATGGTATTCCCCTATTCGTCTTCTTATCAGACTTACTGGTGCTCCAGGAAAATCATTGAGGTCGACGGGATTAATCACAAATCTCATAGGGTGGACTCCATCCAGATTTTTGCTGGTGCGTAATCATCGTTTCATCTCCACTTAGTCGGCTGAAGATATTTCTAAATATGATAGGACAACGATACTCTTTTATTGTATGTTCCGGTTACTTTGTTTCTATGTTTCTCTAGAGCTGACACAAAAYTTTGCAGCTTTTTGCTAACCAGCCGGTCGATAACTATTGTATGTGTATTTCTATTCGTGTGCCAGGATACAGTTCTGAACATACCTTTGAAATTTCAGGGATCCGCTTCAATCCCTCTATCGGCACACAGGGATTCAATGGTAGTATCAACTCGGGAATCCTTCGTTACGATGGCGCCGCAGAGGCCAACCCCACGACCGCGTTCGTCAACGCTACCAATCCTCTTCACGAATCTCAGCTGACTGTAAGTGGTGTTCCCATTTTTCTTTCGTGTTTCTAATCTGGAATAGCCCCGTGTGGGAATGCCTGTTGTGAGTCGCATGTACACATTTGATGCATTGCAGGGAGAACTTACTGTGTGATGTTTCAGCCTGGAAAGCCTGGACGAGGAAACGCAGATATCAACATCAATCTTGACCTGAACTTTGTATGCTCAGCTTGTTTCTACCACTTTCCACTGCTTAATGGGTTTATGAAAGACTGGTACTGCGTTCACTGTGAACGGTGTCAAATACACATCTCCCACAGTTCCTGTTCTTCTGCAAATCTTGAGTGGTAAAAAGAAAGCCAATGAGCTACTTCCTGCTGGGTCCATCTTCAATCTCCCAGCAAACAAGAGTGTTGAGGTTTCTATCCCTGGGGGTGTTGTTGGTGGCAGTGTATGTTGCATGTATTTCTTATGGTTTCTAGTTGTGTTACTAACCGCCTTACCTATCTAGCACCCATTCCATCTGCACGGTGTAGGCTGTTCATATATATGACCTTTCGAGTGCTCACAATAGTCTCAGCATGCATTCCATGTTATCAGATCTGCTGGAAACTCGAGCTACAACTATGTTGACCCTGTAAGCTTTTTAGTTAGAAAGTGTTCTCCTTCCAACCTGACTAATCTTTGTGTTTGATAGCCCGTTCGTGATGTTGTTGCCATCGGAGGCAAGGGAGACAATGTGAGTGCCACCTCATACTCCAATGACTATCCTCATGGATGGATGGCATGCAGGTGACTTTCCGATTCTACACCGATAACGAAGGACCTTGGATCTTGCATTGGTGCGCTATTTTCCAGATTGATTATGTTACCTGTTAACACTTTGTTTTTCATAGCCATATTGACTGGCATTTGGAACTGTGAGTAGCTCAGCTCTGATCTCTTATTGCACTTACTAAGCCAACCTGAACAGTGGTCTTGCCATTGTGTTTGCGGAGAGGCCTGCTGATTGGAAATCATCCATTGTGCCCCCTAGTGCGTCATCTCTTCTTATTTGGCTCATCATTTGCTAAGATAGTCCTTTGCCAGCCATTTGGGATGACCTCTGCCCTGCCTATAACAAGCTTCATAACATCACTGCTTGAAATCATCCTTTGTCTTTCTTTCTACTGTGGTATTATGGTTCTGGTCTTGGGCCTTACTTATAAAACAACATGATATCTGTCAATGTATTGGTTTTATTTTTTTAATTCAAATTTATTCATGTGATACAATGTGAGCTTGCATTTGGAAGGTGATGTCCTAAAATGTAAGTTTCCTGAGTCATCACAACATATTTATGATTCCTGCAGCAATCATTTTGTACTCTCGTTCTCAAGTCGGAGAAGCTTCTGGGGGCCTGAGCTTAGTTTATTGCGGCAGGAGTACAGCCAGGCTGACAGACCGCGATGTGCAGGTTTGTTTTTTGTCCTCACTGGCTCTCTCCGAACTCCGCCATGACGCTGTGTAAMTATTGATTGCGACTTTGCTGTCCGGGGCCTCTGCGAAATCTAATCGTGACAAAGTTGTAGTTGTTTGGTCCCTGGGAATATGTCTCCTCTTTTGGATTTACCTCNGCTACAATGATGTCATTGACCTTGCAGCTGGGCTCAAAGAAAACTAATCG
>LBLO01001066.1:0-11843 GCA_004354395.1 Chondrostereum purpureum
CTTGAGACGGCTTGAGATGAGACCGTCTCGAGACACCNAAAAAGGCAATGAGACGGTCTCATCTCCGTCTCACCATAAGACGTCTCCATCTCGCGGCAACACTACCCGGGACCTTACAGATAGCAAGGTGATAGACGGCAATGCCCAAAGTTAGAGGCCAAGTAAGGACGCGACCGAGATGCAGGATAATTGACGCTCGAGCGTTCCATAATCACTACAAAGACTAAAACACATTTTATTTCAACAAGAACAACAATGAGGTACATGGCATGTAGTGATATATGTAGTAATACAACAACAAATTTACATTCTGGTTCAAATACTCGCCTTTGCGATGAACTAAAGTCCATAAGGATGCACTGTGTATAGGTGCTCGAGAGCGCGATAGATAAAGAAGGAAACGGTGGAGAGAAAGACGCCAATAGAAGAGATAGCACACTTGATTGATTCCATAAAGACAAGAATAAAAGCCTGGAAACCCTTGGTGAGAAAGCAAGCCATGCCAGGCAATCTGGGAAAATCGCGTTAAAACAGATACAATGATGAGTATGGCGAGCAACGCACTAGTCCATTTCCATTTCCATTTCCTCTTCCCACTCGACCTCTTCCTTGACATCATGCACAGCATGGCTGCGAGGGTTATGGAACTGTTCCTCAAATTCGATGTCAACGTCGCTATCATCTTCGTCATCCGAATGACTGCCAGAACGAGAGCGTAAAGATGAACGTGGAAGAGATACCCCGCTAGGGGGAGAATTGTATGATCCAGAAAGAGTGTACGAAGAGGATGTCCAAGACTCGGGAGCTCCTCGGTAGGCGTTAAAGTCGTTTCCGCTAGTAGAGGGAACCGCAATAGGGTTAGTAGTAGGTACGCCCACTAATCCGGGCGCGACATGCGTGACGTTGTTGTCTGTCGAGAGCGAGTAATCGTATAAACGTGGTCCAGTGGATGCAGCACGGGAGATTGAGACTGCGGCGGGAGCTGCTCCCTCGGATGTTGACGGTGGAGGGAGAGCCCCTCCAGATAAGAACGAAGGCCACAGAGAACGGTCATCAGGGAGTGAGGATGCCCCTGGTGAGAGGTGTGACAAGATGGCGGCTGCCTCCAGCAACTGCACTTGCTGATGTTTGCTCAAAACATATTTGCTGGACTCCCGCCAGTGCGGGGTATGTTCCCATCGGTGCTTGATCAAACAAGACGGGTGACGATATACCTGTGTAAAGAGAAGAGCTCAGCATATTGAACAGCTAGCATAAACACGACAAGAGTGGAGTGAGACACGGCAGTTCAACAAATCATTGCTGATGAGTCATATCACAAAAAATATGTGATCGAGGTTGTTGACTAACCGGCAAGGCTAGCAAAGTTCTCGATGGCAGGGAAAGAGACGGTGAAGATGGGAAAGCGGTATGCAGAGTATACTAACCTTGGAACAACTCTCACACTTATGATCAACGCCTCTCTTCTTCCCACCACCCTTAATCGGGATAGGTTCGGTGGCTTGGGAAGCGGGGGGAGGAGTCGATGAAGAAAGAGAAAGATTGGCTAAGGAAAGTTGGAAGGACCTATCCATACATAGCAATTAAATGACTAGAAATGAGGTCGACAAGATAGGCGGACTTACGACGGGCGACTGGCTGCATCCCTTGCATCACTCAGGCGTCTGCGGGTCTTTCCCATAGAACCTAATCTTTGGTGCCTCCCACTTGGATTACTTGCAGAGATTGGTATGGGGGTTGCGTTGGCAGCTGCAACGCTCAGTGAAAGTAAACTAGCGCTGGCAACCGAATCCGCCTGAAGACCACGTCAGTCATCAACGGAACTACCCAACAAGCTATTAAGAGGATATGAGATCTTACAGGTGGAGACTGAGGTGCAATAGATGTGGAACGCGCAGGCATCTTCGTCGTCAAAGGTGATGGTCAGGAATAAAGAAATATGTAGTAATTAGAAAAAGACAAAGTTCATGATAGTGCTGAATCAAAAAGTGACGGTGCCTAATGTCGCCCGATCGGGATGTCTCAGCCACCGCCGTGCACTGCCGGAGCACTTGCTCACGCAACCGTTCTTACTCATCAATTCTGTGAACCAAGCCGAAAAGTAGGTACACATTACCAGGCGTTCAAAACCCCAAGGGCAAGATTCAGCATGGATTTATTAGAACACGAAATGCTAGGTGGCCTGATCGGCGTCCTCGATCATCTGGGGTAGTAGTAAATGAAACGATCAGCCACGTTTCGTACAAATTTGCAAATAAAGATCGTAAAAGGCTTCAGGCTTCAGCTTGCCACAATAGAGATAATTCGGATGTAAGATATATTCGCGAAGGGGTGTATGCCTTTCATGAAGCCTATGCTGAAGCCCCACGCCTTGCTGAGATTTTGTGGCTATAACTGTAGGAGATCGTATGGCAGTTTCTCGCTAGTAATGGGTCTAAAGAACTATGTTTTCTCGCGCCTGAGATAGATTATTAGAGCTCGAGGTCCACAGTAGCTTCGTTCCATGTCCCGTAAATTGTATTAGATTGTGGTTTGCAGGCGTGCACTGTTTTGAGAGGGTATATGAAAGAATAATATAGAGGAGAATTAGTGTGTAAATTCTCCCATACTTACTGCTACAGTCTTGTACATATCCTAATCCTCCCAGGACCCAGACAGTATGCTCAAATTGCCTGTAGCTCCACCACACACCATACACCAGTCTGAGCCGAGAGGAAACCAACGAGATTGTACTCATTGTTGATTGTGGAAACTATTAAGTGCAAAACTTGAGCATGGTTCGCGTAACTAAGACCCTCTAGATGACATCGCAATTCCAGTCTGGAGTGTGGCGATGGAGCGGAGTTCCAAATATTGACGCGTCTCATATCGGGATCAGGTGACTGACGCGTTGCTTCAACCTTGGTCACAGACCACTACTTCATAGGAGTTTTCTCCATTACAATGAGTAGCTCGTTTGAACTTCAAGAAGAGCTTCAGGCTCTCCAGGATTTGGAGACATATACATTTCCCCATGAGCATGACTTGACCAACCAAGAACCAGAAGAGCTACTCGAAGGTTTGTTCTATATGGTGCTGCATTGGCGTCCTTTCTAAAACCGCCAACGTGGTGTATTCTTTCTAGGTGCTGTCGAATCCATAGCAGAATCCAGCGAATCCATAACCAATCCAGAAGTCTTTGGCGTTTACCGAAGTCTCCTCAAATACTCCAATGTGGTTTCTGGCGGTGTTATGAGCAAATTACTTGACTCTATCACTTCAGGGTTGCAAGCAGAGTTGGAAGCCACTGACTCTAGTGGAGATCAGGACGCGTATATGTCACATAAAACTCCTCTCGAGATGTACGCCTTTCTTCTACAATGGTTCGCCTCCGCTGTCGAAAGAGTCAAAGGGCCTGCGGAGGGGGGAGAAGCTACACCGGCTCCAAAAGCTAGACGAGGGCGTGGTGGAAAGGCCACGGGAAAGACTGGTGGAAGAACGGCATCGAAGAAAGCAGCAGTCGATTGGAGTTGGATAGATCAGGTTCCAAACACATTGGCTCTCATAAGTCGCGTACTGCGACTCCCTAGCGAAAAAATTTGGACTACGACAGCAGAGAGAGACACATTCATTGGGTGCGGAGTTTGACGATCCCCGTCTCCCTCATACTCTGACTATATCTCCAGATGCCTGACGCGCCCTGCCTATCTCGTCACAGAGAGTGAGCAGTTCATGAAGAACCAGAATATCCGAACCAACGTCACCAAGGTCATATGTCTTGCTGTCAAGCATCACAACCACCATCTCGCTGCTCAGATCAACATAGTACAAGGCCTACAGTACTATGAGCACTTGTCCGAATTCTACGCCGTTTGCTTGGATAGACTCTACAAAGAGTTTGACTACACCCAACTCAGCGATGAAATTTTGCGCGAAATAGGGGAGATGAATTTCGGAGGGCAAGACAGCAAAGGGCCTCGATCCTTTGCTCGCTTTCTGGCTCATTTCGCTGAGCTTCAACCTCGTTTAATCCTCAAACAACTCAGTCTACTCAAAGAGCAGCTAGAGTCAGATTCTTACCCAATTCGTATATCGATCGTAGAGATCGCCGGTGCGCTCATTAGGGACATTGCGTCTACGGCGGACGTGGACGATGATGAGCAGCTAACCAGCAAGAAGCAGCTGGGTAGCCTTTGGGACCTATTGTTGGAAAGAATGCTCGACGTGTCTTCATATGTCCGGGTCAAGGTCCTGAATGTTTTTGCCAGGCTTTGCGATATCGGTCATCCCAAGTTCCCCAAACAGAGGTTGGCGATGACGAGTGTCGCGGTAGTTGCGTTGGAGGACAAAGTGGCTTCGGTTAGGAAGGCAGCCATCGCTTTGCTGATCAAGCTGCTGAATACGCATCCTTATGGCGATATTGCCCAAGGGCCGCTAGAGAAACTGGTCGTTGAAGCAATGTGGTTAGAGGCGAAGAACAAGCTAGACGAGATCGAGAGTAAGGTCGGAAAAGCTGTGGAGAGGAATGAGGACGGCGCAGAGGGTACAGAACCAGAAGATGGTGGAGATACAGAGGAGGACGAGCAAGATGAGTACGTCGTCCTCACTAATACCCCTACCCTACCCTCTTTGCTTGGTCCTGACTATCAACAGGGATGCGGACATGGATGTCGACCAAGAGAACGAGGACAACATGGATGTTGACGGCGAAGAGAGACCTGTGAAAAAGGAGAAGAAGGCGAAGAAAAAGAAAACGAAACTTCGTCCCCGAAAGTCACAGCTCGATATAAATGCCGTTGTGAACGAGCAAGAGGCCCTTGCCATGTTGGCGACCGACGAAGCGGAAAAACTACGCATGATGAAAAAATATTGTGTCGAAGCTCTCAAGTTCATCCACCAGATCGAGACTGCATCCGAACTTATCTGCAGGTTGTTAGGCTCAAAAAGTAAAGCTGAAGTCTTGGAATCCATGGAGTTTTTCAGGGAGCTTCACCCATTCAAGTTTCCCGAGGCTGAAGTAAGTCCTTTCGGGAACGAAATATCGTCGTACTGATATCTGGTTAGGTCGGGATCCGCAAGATGCTTCATCTTATCTGGTCCAAAGATGATACATCGGTTGGAGAGGATGGTAAAGAACTGAAAGGAATTCGATCCAGACTTCTGGAATGTTATGATTCTATCTACTTTGCACCTGTATATGGACTAGACGAAAAGAGCCAAATCAACCGAGTCGCAAAGAATATGGTCGAGTGAGCTCATTTTGACCATCGTTTGTAGCTATGCTCACTTTCTACTAGGTTGACCTACGAAGCCACATTGGCTGATTTGACGAGTCTAGAGGAGATGATGAGGACTATGCAACCCCGTATTGATCACAGAGTTGTCAAGAAGCTTTGGAGTGTCTATGGTAGGTTGTTCCCGGGGCATCCGGACAGGCGTATTAATTTTTCACAGAGTCGAATCGCCCTCTGCCCAAACCCCAAAGACGCGGTGCAATCATTATTTTGAGTATGCTGGGTCTAGCCAGTCGTGATATTCTTACCCCATATGTGGAAACGATGCTCAATATCGGTCTGGGCACCTACGGCCGCGTAAGTAACGGTAGTCAACATAGGCCAGTGAATTGATGATAGTGTTTAGCATGATCTTCTACTTGCACGTTACACATGCGTAGCTCTTCAACGATTGAATGGTAGTGCGAAGAAGGTTAAAGGTGGGATCTTTTTTCTTTTTCATTTGCAACTAACGTTCTGACGAATACCACACCAGGATCACTCGTTGACAACACTATCAGGCTGTCTATGGACCACCCAGTGTTTCGGAAGATGAAAGAATCTGTTGAGCGACCAACACGTTCGAAAGATTGGTTCGGCCTTGCTGAGCAGGCAATCAACACAATATACGCCCTCGGGGAGCACCCCGACCAACTTTGCAGTGAGATCATCAGAAATCTCAATGGCAGAGTATTTGGTCCAAAGCCGAAAACAACGCCTCAGATGAGGGAGGATGACCCGGATGCCATGGACGAAGACCAACCAAACGAAGATGCTGCACCTACGCCCGACGCCTCTGACAAGGATGTAGGTGATGCATTTGAGCTTGCACAACTTCTCTTTGTGGTGGGTCATGTCGCTATCAAGCACATTGTATACCTCGAGTTGGTGGAACGTGAGTTGAAACGACAGAAGGACGAACGGGAGAAAGGTAGGGCTCTCATTCTTGGATATATCTCGATGTCTCACTCGTTCTAGTCGAGAAGCGTAATGCTCGTGGTACTTCGGCCGCTCCTTCAACAAAAGATGGCGAAGACTTGGATCAAGTTGTGGGGAATGCTGAGGATGAGATCGGCGAGAGAATGGCCGCTATCCGAGAATCAGAGATGCTCTCTGGAAATGACTCGCTCTTAGCCGTTTATGGTCCCATGCTAGTGAACATATGTGGAAGCCCACACGTCTACAAGGTTTGTTGTAGAATGGTCTACTGGTTTTGTTTGCTCATTTGTCATTCTCAGAACGTAACTCTGCGTGCCGCTGCGATCTTGTCTTTTAGCAAGTTTCTTTGCATCAGCTCAAATTTCTGTGACGAGCACCACCAGCTGTTGTTCAAGTTATTGGAGAAGACCAAAAATGCGAGCATTCGAAGCAATATTGTCATCGGACTCGGTGATGCTGCAGTCTCTTTCAGCAACATCATCGACGAGAACAGTGACGAGCTTTACAAAGGACTGTCGGACAAGAACGTCATGGTGAAGAAGAACACTCTCATGGTACTCACACATTTGATTACGAACGGAATGATCAAAGTCAAGGGCCAGCTTGGAGAGTTGGCAAAGTGCCTGGAGGACAAAGACGAGAGAATTTGCGATTTAGCCAAATTGTTCTTCACGGAGTATTCGACCAAAGATGCTTTAGCCATCTACAACAATTTGCCCGATAGTGAGCATCCTAACTTCACGTCGAGACTTTCTTATGGACTCCCCCACTTCAGTCATCAGTCACTTGTCTATCGGTGACCATGCTGTCGACGAAGACACGTTTGCAAAAACAATGAGGTACATTTTCACTTTCATCGAGAAGGTTCGTCTTTTTGAAACCCGAGCTCTTTTGACACCGTTTAATACTGTGTATAGGAGAAGCAGGCCGAGAATATCGTCGAGAAACTGTGCCAGCGATTCCGACTTTCAGAAGATGAACGGCAATGGCGCGATATTGCGTTCTGCTTGTCATTGCTTCCCTTCAAATCCGACCGATCGGTGAAGAAACTAATCGAAGGACTTCCTTTCTACCGCGACAAGCTTCACGAAGAGACCGTGTATGAGAGGTTCACGGAGATTCTCAACAAAGTTTGTGTAGCTACCGGTGTATGTTACATACAGAAGCTAACCTGGAACCTAGGCTCGACAGAACAAATCAGTGAACAAGCCGGATAATGAACTGGACGAGTTTGAGCAGGTAGCTACCTTTTTNCCATGCTCCCTGTTGCATTCTAATCCAAATCAGATCTTGAACGAACACAAACGTGAGGGAGAAGAAACGCAGGCACTAGAGAAACGTGCCAAGAAAGGCAAGAAATCTGCTGCGAAGAAGGCTGTTCCTGCAAGAAAGAGTGAGTCCCCAGTGACTCTCCCCCGTTCTTTATACTTACCACTCAGTGTGGTAGATGCACCTAGGAAGAAGGTGTCTCCTAAGCCCGAGGAAGATGACGAGGAGTGAATGTCTAGATATATCGATTGTACGTTGTGCTATGTTACGCCCCATGTTGTATTTCTTGATATCTTTGCCGTAGTAATATATATCTCACAGTGAAGGAACTCCACAGGGACTGATTAATAAAAGCAAAGAAAGGTGATAATATGCGAGGAACAGATCTATATCTACATTTGTCTATGTACACCCCAAATGCCAGCTACACAATCCAAAGATGATAGAAAAATCCGGAGTAGGAAAGGAACATGTGCAGATGGGTATAGAATAAGACAGGAAAGAAAAGCGAAAGGGGGGGGAAGGAGTGTGTGGGTGGGCAGTTTAGATGCTACATACAACAGACTAAACGAGTGTGAGTGACGCAGCATGACAAGCATGGGCCTACCAATGAGACGAAACGAGGAAGGTAAACGAATGTGGAGGAGTTTGACCTAAATGTATAGAGTCCGGGTTGGGTTTTGAAGTAGGGAGGCATGGGGGTGTGATATTTAGATGATAATTAGAAAGGAAGGCAAGCTAGTGTATTAGCGGATTGTGGAGTGTGTGTCTGTGTGTTGGTCGGGAAGGGGGATCAGCTTTGCCGACAGTGATACAATAAGTTAACAGGCACGGAAAATGGCGGGTGTAAAACCGGACAATGAAAGAATAGAATGCCAATGCTGATGTCCTTTGTGTGATAGATAACAAGAAAAATGCGATGATAGGAAAGACGTAAAAAGGCCAGGCTATTTGAACGAAGCACCTCCACCGCCACCAGGTAGGATGGCTTTCATGAATGAGAAAAACCGCTCGGCGTACTCATCTGGTGGTACAGGACTGATTTTGTGCTAAGAAGTGTAGTGTGAGCAAACATATAATGTGAATAGCCAACAGCAAGCTTACCCGATCTGCGCTGAGACCCTTCCATAAATGCTCTGCTTTCTTCTTCCCGGTGTATGGTGTCAAGATATCGATCACACCGAGATAGTAAATCTTGTCAAGACCACGGTTGTTCTCATCGGTGGCACGCATTCCGCCTTCGTCTTGATAGAAAATAAAGTGCTGTCGCTCTTCTGTCTGGTCAAGCTGATCGGGGAGGGATACATCGATTTTTCCTCCAAGACTAGACTCGCGGAGCTGTCGTCTCATTGGTGACTTTCCGCTGCGCGATGCGCGAACAGTAGCAGCCNTAGTGGGGAGCTGGCCCGTTGGCTACGGAACAAAATTAGCCATTGACACATGATGTATAATTACAAGGGTGCTTACTTGGAACACTTTCAAAGTGTTTCTCCGCACATTGTCCCTGTTCCCTCTCTTCATGTTGTGAATTCCGACAAGGAGAGAATAATCCATCACATTGATCTTCTTCAAAAACTCCTTATCCCGCCGTAATTGCTCCTCCAACAATGCCCTCTTCTCTGGTCCCAACTCAAGTGAGCGGTCGCGATTGATCCAGTTAATATCTTTGAGTACTGGGTTGTTCTTCCCCTCGATCTTGTCCTCGGGATACTCTCGACCAACGGTACTACCTTTGAGATCGTATGTCTCGTGAATGTCTTTGTGTGGCGGGAAGAGGTTGTTCATGATGACGAAGTAGATCTTCCTACCATGAGGAAGTTTAACCCGGTGAAGGCCGTAAAATCGACTGAGGAGAGAATGCGGGTTATCCTGAATATGCTGATAGTAATCCTTCAATACTCCGAGAAGGAACTTGTGTTCGGAGCGATGAATTGTCTTGATGATGAACCTATAATCTCGCGAGAAGTAGAAGAATGAACCACTCTTCCCGGGAGANGCCAAGTTCGGAAAGAATGTATTTTGAAGTGAGAGACAAAAGGTAGTCCGCAGGGTCGAGATGGAAGTGGTCTTCCCGTAGGGAGCGGAAGACCCATGGAGCGTAGTCTTTGAATTTGAAGTCGTACTTGACCGAAGGGGCGAGTTCAGAGCCTGAGAAATCGAAACGATATTTGTGTCTCGCAGTGAAGTCTTCATCTGTGAGCGGCCGTTTCATCTTGGCCTGACAACGTGATACCTTGGAATAGAGCGAAAGGGGTTAGTTATTCACTCATACTCAATTTGAGAGAAACATACACTAGTCCGGATTCCCGTTAACATGTTGTACATCAGGACATAGTTAGCGTGGTCTTCTCCAATCAAGTTTCCCACCAATGGCATCTCTTCCGACTTTTCTTTAGACTTCTCAAGCTCAGCCTTTGCTCGCTTCTCCATTCGCTCTCTCCTGATCTTTTCTTCCTCTAGCTGGATGTCGGGGTCTACATCTCCGTCTAGTTCACTCCCTCCGATTTGAGACTGGAATTGTACTGATGCAGAAGAGCTGACGCCTAGTGCAACCCCGGTTGTGGTGTTCCGACGATTTGATCGAGTTTTGTGAGACGACATAGGAGGAGGTTGAAGAAAGTCGGTTGGCTGTGGGCGAAGAAGAGGTGATGACTCGGGGAGAGAACTAGGCTGAGGATGAGAGTCTATGGAATCGGGTTCATCAAAAACTGCTGAAGGTGGATTAGCAGACATGTTCAAGTCAGAAGGCACGTCTGTTGGAGGCTTTGTTGACGTTGAAGTTGAGGCCTCTGGTAGTTCCTGAACACTAGCTGGCGGGGATGGCGGTAGTGGGCCTACGGTGAATGCTGCTGGGTCCTTCAACCCCCTGGTTGTCCGGACGAAAGGACCAGCCTCGACTTCAACAGTATCTCCTGTCACTTTAAGAATATGAACTTCGTGGTGGGCTGGTGAGCTCATTCTTGATGAGCTTGCCGACTTGACAGATGCAGAAGAGGATGAAGGATTGGGAGCACGAAACGACGAAGAAACCCGGTTTACATGTCCAAAGCTCGGGGAATCTTTCCCGGACATGGTTGGCGACTGCGACCGCGTTAATATTGTGGTGCTAGTCATCGTTGAAGACAGCGGGCTCAGCGTTCAATGTAGCCGGTAGTAGTGAACGAGATGATGGTAAGTGAGAAAGCGTAATTGCAATGAAATTCATATTTTTCTCAGATGCCGCACCATGTTGATGACTATTTGCCCAGCCCTCGATTTCATTGACGCTTGGATTTCGAAGGCTGGTCCAAGGTCTTCGGTTCTATTGAGGGTACCTCCTCTATATGGTCTCTCGACTTTTAAGTCTTTGCTTTATGTGCGCCTACAGACAACAGGAGGCTTGCTCTCTCAAACCGAACTCTTTACCTTACTAGTTACTACCCATTCTCGGCGGCCTCCCGTTCTCAGTATCGCCGAGAATTGATCGACAGGCTGTGCTCATCGCAGTGACCCCCGATGAACGCCACAGTTGACATCTCGTTTCCATATGTCGATAGTGGTTTAGTCTATGGTCCTGGATGATTGTTCGAGAGACTAGGGTATCTTTGATATCTCATCTCTTTGTTTTTACTCACTAGACTTGCATTCGGAATAGGATATAATGTGGCACAACATCTCCCCCCGCTGCCAGCCTTGCCGCCCTCCGGGTGTTTTCGAGTCCAGGGTAGGAGTTTAAAGTCCTGGGAAGTATTTCTACCAGCGCTCTTTGTGTCATCCCAAGCTTGGCTGCCTCAAGGCTGCCCAATGTCAAGATGTATGGTAGCATTGTTCACAGCCATCCCGGTTGGACTCAGCTCTCCAAGATATCCTGGCCCAGTGCCAAGGTATCTTCCAACTATTCTGGAGGTATCACTTGACAGCAACTCGTCTCTGGTTATTTTTGTTTCCAGTCTGTGTTAAATTTATTTTGTAGCAATATCCAAGGGATACGGCTCAAATACGAATGGGTACTGACGAATCCGAAGTGGTCGCTTGTCCTGTCCGATGGCACGCTACCTTATTAGCAATGGACTCTACGAGCTCCAAGAGCAGTCCACATCGGTGAGCATGCCTCCATCCGCAATTCAACGCTCTAACGTGAACTCATCTCTCCGTGTATGCAGGACCTGTTACACGATCCATCGTCAATCAAGGTTCTCAATCCAAAACTAAGGAAGTATCTAAAAGATATGATTACTTGTGCTGTGGTCTGTACTGCAATCAATGCGGGGATGAATATACCCCAGAAGGCGAGGTTGGTCCAAACCTCACTCGCTGTCCAGATCATTACCATGAAATATGAATGCAGATGGGGCTCTCAAATGAGCGGGGACATGCTTTCTTTTCCTCCGACAACAACACATG